>JAVSBV010000147.1:6017561-6029704 GCA_033117975.1 Parotocinclus spilosoma | reverse complement strand
CTGTCTGTGTGTGTGTGTGTGTGTCTCTGTCTGTGTGTGTGTGTGTGTGTCTCTGTCTGTGTGTGTGTGTGTGTGTGAATAAACAAAGAAAACTCAGGTATAAACATACAGATATGCCTAAAGCCTCTGAGGACAATTTAGTGGAATACAGCTACCCCCTGATAAAAGTTTTGTCCAACCTCACTGACCACAGCCTCTAGATGACCAAACTCGCATATGCAACTTTCAGGCATGACAGACAAACCAACTTTTTTTCCCCAAAATTCAAACTCCCGCTTTTATCCACTCTTAGCCCGCCCTGGACTAAACCAATGTTAAACCCCGCCCAACTAGGGGTACTCCTTTTAAAGATTAAAATCATTTCCACACTATCTACATAACCGGTTGTTAAATGAACATCTCAGACATAATTTTACAGTAATGATCGTTGTAGACAAATCACATACATTTTTAGATTTTGCACAAACACACAAATGTAAAGGCTAGCACGCCGCCACTTCCAAAAGGACACAGGTGCAGTACGTGTTTGTTTGTTTTTACAAGTCTTTGAATGAAATAAGATGTCTATTCCCCCAGGGAATATGCCTGTGATGTGTATTGGCAGACTACACTATAGTCTATATGAATCGTGTAGCAACAGCACCACCATTCAATATGTTCTTTTTTAGTACAGAATGCATTTGATATATTTACAAATTAACAATGTGTCAACACAGTCAACACAGACATTGCCAGTCCACACATTTTTAGAATGGAGATTATACATTACGCCGATGAAATCCGCGTATGAAAATCGAAAAAATCTTTAGATTCACAGCTGAATACTAAACATGACAAAATATTATTTACTTACTAAGTTTGTGTATGTGCAAAGTACAGTAGATATTAACAAAAGGTGTCACTGCTTAAAAGTAAGTACATGAATAAAATGACAGGCTAACACACCACACTATACATACATATATATGTATACACAGATTAGCTAAAACATTCAAAGATAAAAAAAAAAAATTAATAAAATAAATCCAACCAATCTTACAAAGCTGTATCACCCAAATCAATCACTCTCACCCCTACAACCTTAAAGCACCACTGCACTTTACACTCACATCACCTACATCTATTGTAAATATATAATTAGCTTACAAATAGTTTTTATATTTTTATTTTTATATTATTTTATCTTCTTTTCTCATGTATATATCACGGCACAAAGGTTTGCACAAAGAATTTCACTGTATGTTGTACATGTATAACAATAACAATGCACGTACATGTACAATAACAATACAATACATGTACATGTATAACAATACACGTGACAATAAAAAGTCCAAGACTGACGACTAATCTCTCTCTTTGCTTTTTAAGATTCAAGACAGGTCGTCTTAGGCAGGGTGAATGGAAAAAAATGTTTTGAAAAGGGCTGTTTTGAAAGAGTAAAAGGGTGCTACACTGCCTGACCCATATGGTATTTTGAACAAAGCATGTAACACATTTTATTTAAGACCCTAGGGAATTATGTTAACTTGTGAGGAAAAAAAGTATGACCTTTAATTATGCATGTGCAAACAAATGAATACAGCAATATATCACAATATTTGTTTTTGCAACATGCTTAATCGGTTTTCAGCTCTAAACCAAGTTTTAAATGGTGTGTAACTAGTTTGGCAGCTTCTGCAGACATTGCCAAACAGTGTTAATGTGATGTGATGTTTTAAGACCACCCAAATTGTACACAGTACAATTTCCAGTGAACTCTGTGAAATATATCGCAACATGCATCGTAACGCAATCGATGAAATAATCGTATTGATACCCATGTATCTAATCGTATCGTGTCCTTTCCAATACCAAACCCCATCTTTAATGTAAGACATTGTGATACCTATGATATGTATCTTACAATACTTATTTAATTCTTTCAATATTTTAATAGATTATGCTTAATGCCCAAAATCATAATGATTAAAACCTGCAGCCATAGGTCCTATCCATGCCAACAGATTGTTTCCATTGTAACCAGCTGAAGCTCTGCCTCTGAATGTCTGGTTCATTAATTTAGAGAAAGCATTTAGCACAAAACTAGAAAGCGACTTAATCTCTTGCTTAATAAGTGCACTTAACTCGCCATTAACGATAAGGGTGATATTTTGATTTTAGGGTAAAAAGGAGGCACGGGTTGGAGGAAGAGCTGTTTGCCTACTCAAGATCAGAAGAAAGACTGTAAGTGTTTATAAGTGTATAAAATTGTTTATTTGCGTGACTTGTAGACCTGAGCAAGTGATTCCACTTTAGTGTACATCTTGAAATAATGGACCATAATATGAAGTAAATTGCCTAATACTGGGGATTTTTTTATGAGTTGTAATTGAGTTGCCTGAAAAGAACTCAAAGTTTTGTTTTAGCCTCTTTTCTTTTCATGCAAGATATGATGGCACTTAACTCAAGTAGAGGAACCCTGATAGTGGCCTTGGCAAATTCACAGAAGGAAACAGACATCTCATGATTGGGTTAGGAAATGTGTCAAGGGGTTAGGAGTTCAACATTTACAGTGAAAAGCATTTTATTTGCCATTGAATACCAGTTATCAAATGTAAAATGCCATTAGCAGCCATTTTGTAGAATACCTGAAACTGAAATCAGAGTAAGGGTGTACATGTGAGAAATGATTGTTAAGCTAAAATCGTTCAGGATTTCTTAATTTAATTTCAGGACCTTATCCTGATCTAGGAATTTAGAGTATGCTGTTTACATGACCACATGAACACTTAAATAATCAGATAACTGCAGAAGTCGTTTATGATTGGATTCTTAAAAGCATGTAACAATTCTCAATGGCGAGCGTTTCTGACTCAGATGCAGCAAAACGGACCCAAATCATAATGCTTCCTCCACAACACAACAAATTTCATACAGTTCGTATGATGGAATGCAGTGTTTTCCTTTCTCTGGACATAACGCTTGATATTTAAACAAAAAAAGTTATATTAAACAGTTTTAAGTACACTGCTGGCTTGTCCCAATGATCTTTAGCATACTGCACTGTTATTTTTTTGAGACCAGTGGCTTTCTCCTTGTAGCCCTGCCATGCTGTTTGTTGTTTTTCTGATGATTTTCTCATAAAGATTAACCCGTAGTCAATTTGAGAAAGCCTTTAGTTGCATGGAAGTTACCTTGGCTGCAACTTGCAGAATGTTACCCGCCATGTTGATGTTTGTTGGTCGACCACTGTTGAGAAGGGTAACAATGGTTTTGAATAAATTCAGTTTGCACACAATCTGTCTGAACATAAATTGATCAAGTAAAAAGTCTATATACATGGTTTTGTAACCTTTTACATCCTGAAGAGCATCAGCCTTTTTCTCGGAGGTCCCCAGAAATCTCCTTTGTTTGTGCAATCATATATTTTCACAAACATGTGCCATTATTTTCATTGAAAACCCTGGACTTTGATGTCAGTTTCAATTTAACAGCTATTTTTAGTGGTTGGCATTTTTATCTGTAGTATTTTTAACTTCCTTTAATAAACAAATGACCAAACCTAATATTATTCACATTTGTTTAATTGGGCTGTCTTTGTATCATTTTATGAATTGTGTGAAAAACTGATGGTTTTATGTCATATATGGAAAGAAATATGGAAAGTTCTATGGAGTGTGCAAACTTTCAAGCCTCAATGTTTGTCATTGTTTGCCAACGTTTTGCAGAGCCAGGCAAAAATGCACCAAGATGGTGCACTATCACAAGGAGCTACTTAAGAGAGAGAAGCAAGCAAAGGCTCGTAACCTTGAGCTCCTCAGAAGTGTTGAGAGCTTGGTATTAAATGCGACTGAATTCTCTGTTGACTACACTGTACTGCATCACTTGAAGGTATTTCTGTCTTTACTGTGCCTGCACATACTCTGCAAAGAGCTGTTTAGTGAATAGACTATAACAGGTGATATTTCTATATCTACTTCACTGCTGTGTTTTAAGCTGCTCTTGAGGGTTATTGTGTAGGTTTAAAGCTCCAGAAATGTAGAAAAATTATATTTTTATGTAAGACTTTTGGAACATGTGTGTGTATTATGATCCGTGTTCTGTAATGTCTCTGAATCTTAAAGTTATTCAGTACAATAGAATTTTGAAATGCACGTATTGCTCCCTAAGACAGTGCTTCCTATAATCCGGTATCATTGGCTACTTTTATTCTGGTGTTGTCTAATACTCATCTTCTGTTTGTGCTCTAATTTTTGCTAAGTAACAATAATCTGCACTCTTACACTGCCATTTATCACTGCAAGAAAAAAAACAATAGCATGGTCGATTATCACTTAAAACTGAACAGTGCTTAAGAGCTTATTGGCAAATTTGCCAATTTGTTTAATTACACTACCCCAAATTAATTGCCCACTATTTATGCACTGAAGTACCTCTGTTTTTTCCCTCCCTGAAAAGAGGCAGTCTCATTTTTTATGTGACTATATTATATTTATTTGTATTAATTAAGGATTGCGTTGTTTTGAAGGTCGCTTCAGATTATTAAAATTGTAACTACAATCCCCCCCCTGCAAATGCACAACAGTGAAGTAGTAGGCTTTGCTTTCTAAATTACAACAAATTGCTTAATTTCTAGGATTCTTTGCCATTAGGATATACATATATAATGCACTGACAGAAAATGTTCTTTCTTTTTTTCCAGCTAGTGCTTCCTATCTCATGCTGTACATATTTTTTTGTACAGTATTGTTGTACAGACGTTTTGGAAACAGTAAATGGATTGCGCTTAGCTAGCAGAATGTTTCTTTTTGGAGGTGGGGGGGTTATTGTCTTAGGAGAATGAAGTGGTAGGCTGGAGGTAATCCCAGTGCCTTTATTGCTGCCATCAGGCAATTTAATTGAAGTTTGGATTAGGCCAGTCACTCTGAGTAACTGCAGCATTTGATTAAGAGCCCTGGAATGCAGTGTTAAGGGTACTCTGAGGAAAATTTCCAGGCTGAGTGACTGCATTTTTAGAGCTGAACATAATTTTCATTTCCCCCTCTTTGTTTATTCAAGTTTGCTCTATGTTGCTCTAAGTGTGCATAGGGATCAACGTGTAAAACAGACATGTGCGAGTAGTCGTTTTAACACGTAGCATATATATATATATATATAATAATGCAATAACAATGATTGTACATACAGTAATTGTCAGTGTGTTAATGGCAATTAGACATGTTAAAACCACAATGACAAAGTTGTTGCTTATGATATTTCATGCAGCTGGAATGTGAGAATCGCATAGCAAGGTTTCTGGAGGAAAAGAAGAAGATGGAGCGTAAGTCACAAAAGGTAGCAGAGTTTGTTTTATATGTATGTGTGTGTACTGTAGGAGTATGTCTTTGTGCATGTACATGTTTGCATCTTTGTGGTGAAGATTCCTATTGCAGCAAGTAATGACTCAAATCACCTTAAAGCCTTGCAACAACTACTTGAAGACAAAGAAGACTAAAGGAGCTCTGATTGTCATTTCCACAGTTACTTGACCTATACCCCATTGTACATTTAGGGGGGGCACTTGAATGCAGAGAAATCAGCAAAGCGTGCAACAAGGCATCCAAATTTAAGCTTTGAATTTGTAACATGGGAACTATAGTAGTGATACCTAAGTTCCATTAGTACGAGTACTGAGCATGTTTTCTATAAGGGATACATTTAATGAATCCATTCCAGAGATCCCACAAATCTACACTTTATAAGGAATTATGTGCATTAACATATAATTAATTGTATTGTAGAGGTTTAATGTAGTCTACACTGTATCATAATGGAGCCAACATTATTGTTTTAAACATTAACTGAAATTTGAGCACAATTTCTTTACTCAAATTTTATAATGTGGTGTTAAATCTCAAGCAATTCATGAATGGCTTGAAAGTATAAAGTAATGATGTTCCGTACCAGTTCCAGGACCACGCATTTAGATGTACCTCCAACTCAGCATCATCTCTAATGGTTTTTATTTATAGAAACAAGTCCCACCATGCCCAGGCCCCACCAGAGTGCAGTAACACCCTCCATCATTTAGTTGTTAGGAGACCATGTGTTAGATAACTCATTATCGTACAACTATTTTGTTATTTAATTTTTATAATTCACTTATTTTTAATATTAATACTTAAATATTTCAAATAACATCTAGGCCACCCTCGGAGGATGGGTCTTCATTTTACATTTAGTGAGTTTTTCCTTACATTTACATTTGTCATTTAGCAGAATGGCGACTTACAATTAATACAGTCTTGACAGTCCAAGCATTTAACCACTTGGCCACCACAGTCCCTTGCAACTGTCACTGTAGGATTGCTCAATTGGGGATTGGCCTTTTAAGATAATATAATATTGTAAAGCTGCTTTGGGACAATGCTACATTGTAAAAAGCTATAAATAAATTTGACTTGACCAAAACTCTTATTCTTTTGGTGAACTCACAGCATTAACTGCTAATGCTAAATGCTCAGCATGAAGGTGAGCTGGAGGACTCACTTTTTGATTTCCTCAAGGTTAGGTGCAGCATTGAAACGTTTTATAAGTCATGGGATCTTATTTGGATCTCGGGAATGCCGTTGAGTGTAACATATGCATAATTTAGCAGACCTGCTTACCCAGAGCGTTTTACAACTGCTGCAACATTACAATACAAGCAGTTGTGGATTGAACCCTGACTTTAGTCCAGTCCGTAATCCAGTGCCTCAGGTGCTAGGCCACCACAGTCCCAGAGTGATATAATGCTTATACATTTTAAAGTGATTACATTTTAATGCTGTTTGGGTAGTTCTGTAGGAACTTGTGGTGCTGTTCAGGAATTTTGACTCATGAAGCTTGAAAAGAAAAGACTACCAGATTTTTTTTCTGGATTTTGTAGTAGCTATCGTTCATGCTTAGACCACTGACCAATTGCAGTCATTTTCAGCATTAATGTTTACTTGACTACATTGTCAGAGCAAAGAGTTATTAGCTGTTCAACAGCAACCAATAAATTGCTCTATACTTTGTAGCCTTGCAAAACCAAAATCTCCATTATTATTCCTCAGTTTTTGCTCTCGTATCTGTGGTAGCACAGGTGTCTAATCCAGGCTGCTATACCGGTGGACTAACGTAGTTGAAACCTGGGGCTATTTTGTTCTCTCTTTGAGCAGTTTGAGCTTTTTGCAATGAAATTTGGAAGATGGTTCATAATGACTTGGAGCATGCGGTCTCGAGCAGTCACTTGTGACTCTGTGCCCACCCCTCCTCTTCCAGCCTGGCAATATTACAATGAGCAGAGATGGGAGGAATCACTCCATTATGCATACGCACCACTGCTGGCTGCACGCATGTCCCTGAGGCAGCAGCATTCATTAGTGGAGCTTACCAGCCTGAAAGCTGGGAAGCCATGATAACGGGATATGATTTTCATATTTAATACATTCCTTGGAAGAGCAAGCGCGTGCCACAGATTGATAGAAGAATCAATTGCTACTTTAGTGAAACACTTTCTACTTTGCCCTGCAGCTAGAGATGGAATCACTCAGCCAAGAAATTAACTTTTCCTTCCTCTCCCTCTCAATTTTTTGTGCCTCTGAATCTGCCACGAAGGCTGAGCAGTTTACAGTGGATGTTATTAAGCAGCTAACTGTTTGGTATTTAAGACCCTTATCAGAAAAGGCACAGAAGCCATGTCTTTTGTGATTTTGTGTAGCAGATTTTTTTCATAGTGCCGTAGTGCCATTGCAGACATGAATCGGTGCATTGAAGCAAAACATGGCTGAAGATAAAAAGTTAAGACAGTGATCTCAGTATGCTTCGCTGAAGAGACATTTAGAGAAGAAATCTAACCTTTATGCAAGTAGGACTCATACAGTTTTTAAAAGCACAACAATATGGCCTTTTTAACATGGTAGGGTATATCTTGGAGAAGTGTAAAATAATGATAATAATGATTTGAAGCAATTATTATTTGATATACTGGAAATACCAATGGGAAGTATCCAAAAAGGATATAACCACATGCAAATGTGTTGTTTGGAGTTGACTTATTTAAATGTATAATAAATATATAATGAACATCATCAAGTCCTATAAACGAATTATCTTTAATTGTTTGCATTGTGTTCCTTTTTTCAAAAATACAGTGTTTGTATTTTTTCTCCTCTTAAATAACGTGTAGGAACAAAGCAGCTCCCTGCCTCAATCATCATGCCAACCTGGTGTCATCTCCAAGGGTTGGCAGACCCTCAAAGACACTTTGGTGGAGGATGGCGTCATGAGCACACATTCGCCCACAGAGATGATAGCTAATCAGCCTTTAGCTTCCATACCACAAAGCTGCCTTTTGATGGATGCCTGTGTTTCAAAAGCCACTGGCACCAAAGCTTTATCTGATGACATTCTAAACCGCAACGATTTCCCTGAAAGGCAGCTGGTGTTTGATTGTGATTTCTTTACGGGAGAAAGAGTGGTGTGTGGGTCGAAGCAGTTGGCTGCACCTCACGTAACCTTGAAGGCATCTGAAGTGTGCTCTCATCACAGAACCGTGAACAGGCCAGAGAGCAATGCTTCACTTCAGCATCATTCCAGCCAGAGTCCTTCCCAAGATACCACTCACACGAGAAGCTCCTCAGCACTCAGGACCTCTGAATGGAAAGAGGAAGCACAAGAGTTAGCACAAGATCATCAACCTTTTCCAGGTTAAATTTTCTGCTTGACACAATCTTAATTTTATTAGTCAGTGGAGTAGGCAACATGAATGCCCTTTGTTGTGAGAAATTGCATTATAATACTCCAGTGGTACGTTTGGATGTGTGTTCTGTGAAATCTTAATCTCAGTTATGTCACTCAAATTCATAACGTAGAGTTAAAGACTGTAGAAATGGCTTCTTTTATGAGCAAAATTAGGAAAGAACCTTAATCTCTCCTGATGAACAAAGAGGTAAAATTGGGCAGATGTGTAAAAAAGCAATTGGTCAATTGAATCTTATTACTAGATTACTGTTCTAATCTAGAATGTATCTATAATTGCTTAAAACATGTCTGGTTTCATGATGTGTTCTTGCCCCATTGCCCTGTTATTGTCAGGATTTAACACTCTGACTTTTTGTATTTATCAAGGTCAGGGTAAAAGCAGTAGCTCCAGTATTCTCGGTTCCTCGGCAGATGTCACACCTGAGCCTTCACTAGGAAATGTCAGTGATGATTCAGTTTCTTTCAGTGGAGATCTACATGTACAACACAAACCTGGCAGGGCCCAACCCATTCAAAACAATGAAAAGCCACAGAGCAGACTGGAGTCTGGAGGGAATTATTTCCCAGTGCCAGAATATAGGTAATGCTGCATGGAATCTAAAAGGAAATATGTAGTAAAACGAATGATCTACATACATGCTGTATATTCATTCTCTCCATTTCTTTCAGTACATATTTAGTAAAATGTCGTATTTTACTAAGAAAATGCTTAAACCATGTTCTTGACTGTTTTTTATACAGAGCAGTTAAGAATCCCCCTTATGTACATTTGATGAGTTAGCCTGTGGATTTATAGACATCAGTTCAGGCACTTGCACTTTCGTATGTGTGTTCATATGTCATATGTGTTATTTTTAGGATGCAGGGTGTGCGCGTGTACGTTTGTGAGAGTGTTTGTGCATGTGCACACTTATGTGTTGGTCTGTGAGAATATGATGAGCTCGGGTCATGCTTCAGAGCGCTTCACTCATTGCCACTTAGTGGCAGCTTCAGGACACCACATATGGAACCTCAGACTCAGAATCCGACATTATTGCCCTAATCCCTGATAATGCCGTAGCAGAGCAATTTTCTGCTCGGGAGATTTGCTCCTAGTGGAGTCGACAATTCCCAGACTGCCTGGAGTGGTCTGTGAAATGGAAGTGTAAACAGCAGTAAGTGTAGGAAAAGGGATGATGAGATGGCATTAAAATAACGTTCTAATTGTGAATTGTTCTTTGGTTCCCAATTAAACATGGCTGGTATTTCCAATTGAGGTGCTTCACTTTTTTGTTAGAAAAAAGCTCTGTATCTCTGTAATTTAACTAGTTATTAAACCTGAATGGATGACGTGGTGGCACAGTGGTGCCTGAGTGGTGATTGATACCTCTGTTATTTCAAGACATGCGTTATAGGAATACTAAGGGAGTTTAGATTAGTTTTGGATGAAATGGATTGGTGCCCTGTCTGAGGTTAGCTCCTGCTTTGTTCCCTGTGCTGCTGGTTAGATCCTTGCTCCCTCTGATCCTGAAATACAGGGTGAACTTTTAGCAAATACTGAGAAACAATTGTTGAGGTTCTTCGTTGGTAGCGGTTTTCGAAAGATCGCTACGTAACTTGCCATCCACAGTTCTGGTTTCTCTGAATTTGGCCATGAGGGATGCAACAGTGCTTTATGAAACTGGTGCTCTTTCTGGCTGTTGGTTGTTAAAGCTATGATACCGCAACTTCGATCTGATGTACACTGCTCACAAAAATGTAAAAAAATACTTAAAAGTGAAATATCCTATAATCAATTATCTCTCAATTTTTGTGAGCAGTATATTTTAGAAGTAGTACAGAAGTAATTTTTTTTAACCTTTTATTGACAAATACAACCAGCTTAAGCAAAAACTTTTACAATGTCAGTATTCTTCTTTAAGTCTCCTGAATTTCCTGCAATTATAGACCATGTGTGTTTTATATTGTACTTTTGCTTATCTGTTGCCGTAACACAACAAATTTCCCCTTGTGGGATAATAAAAGGCTATCGTATCTTATTCTCCACGGCATGCTAGATATCAGCTTCTGGGCATGATCTTGAATAATGTCAATCCATTCTTGTCTGATCAGTGCCTTAAGTTGATCACAGATTTACATTTATGGCATTTAGCAGATGCCCTTATCCAGAGCAACTTACAACTCATACAGTCTTACAATCCAAGCGATTGTGGGTTAAGGGCCTCAGGGACACAACAGTGATAGCTTGGCAGCGGTGGGATTTGACCACTAGGCCACCAACTTACCCATAGTCCAGTACCTTAACCACTAGGCCACCACAGTTTTCTGGCCATAGACACAAAATTTCAACGCTTTGTTCACCAAGCCACTTGGTTATTACTTTTGCTCCATCATACTGGAAAAAACATTATTCATTTCTAAATTGCTCCTGGATTATTGGGAGAAGTTGCTCTTGGAGGATGTTTTAATGCCATTCTGTATTCATGGTAGATTAAGTAGGCAAAACGTTTTAGCGAATCTGATCTCTTTACAATCTAGAGCTAATACAACTTCTCACCATTAGAAACTGATGCACCTAACTTTGTGAAAACTAAAATGTCTGCTTTTCTCAAAACTTTTGGTCACAACAATACATTTATGTCTCAACGAACTCTTAAAAACAGGAAAAAGGGCCAGGTTATTAACTCTCTGTGTGTCTGTGTGTCTATGTTTCTGTGTGTCTATGTTTCTGTGTGTCTGTGTGTGTATATATGGGAAACATTAGTAAACACTATCAAGCTTTATGAACCTATGTGTGTATTACCAACAATTGTATTTGTTTATATGATTTTTTGTTTCTCTTTTCAGACTGTCAATCGATGACTTCTTTTATCTGTTAGATAGCGTTGAAGAACGTCTTCCTACTGCAGATGTTAATTTGTACAGTTGCTCTTCAGTCAGTGACCAGAAGCTCAGAGACATTGTTAGGTATGATACTTTGCTCGAGTCGTCTTCTCCTCATTAATGTCTAGTGTTCATTCTTTTACTAGAAATTGCATTATCTTCACTTTAAGAGCACTCACTTTAAATTAAGTGTCATTACTTGGCACCAACAACACACTATCTGTAAATCTTGGTCTCTGAGTGTTTTGAAAATAACCATGAATCATCATCATAGCAACTCCTTTAGACAGTTGAGTTGCTCGGCTCTTTATTAATTAGTGGGCTGGCAACAAATGTGACTGTGTGGTGTGTGTGCGTGGTGGGTGTTGTGCAGTGTGTTGTGTGGATGTGGTGTGCGTGTGTTGTTTCTGGTGGGGGTGTGCGTGTGGTGCTTCTGGTGGGGGTTGATATAAAGGGGGTTGATATAAAGGGGGTTGCTATAAAGGGGGTTGATATAAAGAGGGGTTGATATAAAGGGGGTTGATATAAAGGGG
>JAVSBV010000147.1:5994292-6006586 GCA_033117975.1 Parotocinclus spilosoma | reverse complement strand
GGGACTCGGACCGGAGCTCGATCAGAATCGACCGGGTCTCAGGCCTACACCCGACCACAACCTCCCAGGACTTGAACCCGCACCTGAGCAAAGCCCACCTTGCCTCGAACCTAGGCTCGACCAGAATTAGTCTCAGACCTGCCTAGGCAGAACCAACGGCACCGATGCAACGCACATCCACAGTTCCTCCGGGAGCTGCATTTTCTAGTTGTATTAGCAACTAGATGTTTTGTTTTTGAGGACAAAAACAATATGTTGCCTACAACATTATTTTCCAGTAGGCTCAATGCTTCCCTGAGTTAATCCATCATAGGTTTCATTTAAAGTTTTGTTGAGGCTAGAAGGACAGTCAGATTGCACTAAATGTCTGACAGAGTTTGAAATAACACAAAAGCAGGGTGTGCTTGTTGTTGCATAGGAACAGTTAGTGCGTGTTTGGATTAAATCACTAGCTCAATGTTCAACCTTTAATTTCCATCCCCTTTTCTTTCTTCATCAGAGCTTTCAAAGACTTGTTGGTTTGCTAAACATGAAGGCTGTGTAAAGTTTGAACCAAGGTCCGTTGCAAATATTTGGTCATTGCGTTTGTTTTTCTCTTTTTTTCTTCAGAGACGAAAGCATATCAGCTGCTCAAACAATCAGTCACACAAGAGAAACAGTGGAGCACCACAGAGAAGGAGGAAGACGACTCTGACTTGGAGCAGTCAGGTAACTGAGAAGTGCTCTCAAGGCGAACAGCTCATTTGTATGTTTCTACAAATACACACTGTCATGTTCATGTATGGTAGCATGTTAAGATATTACATGCAATAAAGAAACTATGAATTGTTTTATATTAATAAATAGATTTTTTAAAATGGACTTGTAACAAATGATTTTTCGTTTTTGTATAAAGGTTTATCTGATGTGAAGAATACGCAGTCCAGCAAGAGGCAAGGTGCACGGTAAGAAACCATAGCCGTGCTGATTCTTTCCATGATGCGTATTATAAATAATAAATCAGCTCTTTAAATCACAGATGAGCTCAAGTGTAGAATACTTTGGTTTCACGTCAATAAATCTATGTGCAATCACCTAAGAAATGCACAGACACAGCTCTGTTCTGATGTGCCTCTTCAGTATGCTTGTATTAAGGCAGGTAATGAGTGGGCAAACATTATGAGGAGTAATCGTCTTTGATTTCATGTGATTACGAGCGCACCGTGCCAACACAAGGGCCAGAAGTCTGCTAGGCCAATCTGTCCCATTCCCTCCTCAGAACTGCTTTTTTTTGTTCTGACCCACTCCTTCTCTCTGCTTGTTCTCTCTCTCTCCCTCTCTCTCTTGGCCAGCATAGACTATTAGCCAAGGGAGGGCATAATGGCCACACTCTATCAGAGCTCTCTGATGGATGCCATGGCCTGCCCAATGAATGGCGGCATTAATAAACATGAGCCATCTCCAGGGCGAGTTGCTTTCAGATCATAACCCCCACCTCCCGACTCAAAGTCACAGAATGTGTTTGGAAAGACACACACACACACACACACAGACACAGACACACACACACACACACACATACACGCACCTTGGAATTGGTGTTGCTGTCAGGAAGTTACAGTGCTTTGCTTCGATTTGGCTTTAAATCACACCATATGAAGTTGCAATTTAGAAAGTCTAAGTTATTTTCGCTGCTCTCTGTTGAACGCTGCCATTTTCTTCCAGCGTATGAATGATTCTTACCATTGCAATTTCTTGTGCTTTATTGCATTATTATAGTGCAATACACTCGAACACTACAGAGCATGGGCTTATCTCGCTCTCACGCGCTCTCTCTCTCCCTCTCTGTCTCTCTCTTTCTTTCTCTCTCTTTTCTCCATCACACTTATTGCTGTTATTTGGTTACTGAGCTGATGAGCTACATCAAAAGACATGGTGGCTGGGCACAAAAATAAAAAAAAATCCCCCCCACTCTGTTGTCTTAGCCATAATTACGATGTGGCAGTTAAGCCGACGCTACAGCTGAGGGATTGGAGTTTAAAGCAGGGGCTTCAGTGCAAAAAATGCATTTATGGGCTTTTGTGCCTCTTCTCATTATGTGTGGGGCCGATTCATTAAGTAATTGGTTTGCAGTTGTTTACATGAGTATTAAGGCCCCCTATTCAGCGGGCTTTGTGAGATACATTGTGCAAATGTTGCATATTATGAATGCCCAATGGGAGGCGGGGGGCCAGGCCTATTGGCCAAACACTGCACTCGGCTGAAAGGAGCAGAGAAAAGCGCCCGGCGCTTCTTTGCATAGCAATGACTCGCCCTTAATAAGCTTTCCAGATTAAATGCACGCAGTCCATGCAAGATGCAAGAGATACTCTTAACACATTTATATGTACTTATTTTTCTATTATTGTAGCAGAAAGAATTGGGGTCTTTCATATTGCACTTTATTTTCCATGCTTTCCTGTCTCCCAGCCGTGCAACCTGCTGCAATACTTTTCTGGACCACGGTATTGATTTTTGTCCTGGTTTATTAATGAGGCAAAGCAAACAGATCAGCTACAGTTTATTAGGGACAGGCTTTTCTAATTCTTTCGCTGGCATTGTGGTGCCTGAAGCGACAATTCTTTGTTCTCGAGTGCAGATGAAAGACTTGATGCTAAAGGGAGAGAGTTGGAATAAGCAGCCACACTCCATGTAAAGACCACTTGTTCCCATCCTTTGTTTAGGGTGCATGCCACAGCTTCATCTTGCCCTTCTGCTCTTGTGTGTGCTCTTCTACTGTAGGCATGCGCTGAGGGTCTGAGCACCACAACACTTATTTTGTGTAATCGCTTTTTTACACACTATTGCAGTTGTTAAAATATTTAGAGAGAAAACTGATAGCGTTGAGGTTTTCAACACAGAGAGAGATCTGTGGGGTAGCAAAGAAAATAAAGGATACACTCAAATACATACTTATGACCTACCAGCTAGACATTTCTGAATAAGTATATAGTTGATATATGTGCTGAACGTGAAGGATCTATTTGTGACAGCATTTAGCATTTTGAGCCTGTTGGGTTCACTCTGGTCTTTCTGCACTGCTCGGTTTGTTTTAAGTAATGCCACTTCATTATTTTTCACCCTTTTCCATTATTCAGTCTCTAAATCGCGTCCTGGCCACATTGTCTTAATGGGTTTTTTTTTTATTTTGAATTTCTGCCCCATTTAGTGACAGTGTAAAGCTGTACAATGTGAAATGCTGCTTTGGTATTTTTTGGTACATCCAGAACAAATTAACCCCAGAATTCATACCAGAGAGAAAAGGTCTTGACTGGTACTGTGCTGAAATTAAGTTCAGTCAAATTTATTTCTACAGCTCATTTTTACAGTGAATCATTGCCAAAAAGCAGCTTTAAAACTATCTAGGCCCACAGCCCTAAACGAGCAACAGTGGCAAGGAAATACTCCCAAAATGTTATGGAAGAAACCTTGGGAAACTCAAAAAAGGATCCAATTTCTTTGAGCATCTTAGATGTTATACGAATTTAACTGTTACTTTTATTTAATTACTGAGTTTAAAGTAAAAGGTAAAATTGGAAGATGCCAAATGTAACACACAAAAGAGAGAACATATTTTAAGAATATAATAAATTAAATCAATTATAGCACATTGATTGTGAATAATTTAACATAATATTCAACAATAATATGAAGAGTAATAAAACAGAATATAAAAGTATTGCATATTAGAAATAGAAACAGTGTTTGATAGTATGTAGCAATTAAATATTTAATATGGTATGGTTTACTTCTTTTGCGATGCAGTTTTAGTGTTTCCTGTACTGAAATTGTCAACGTCTGCAATACACAAAACATGTGGTTCATGTGGTTTCCCAATACATTTTTAATAGATCGTAATGCATTACAAAAAATTTTTTATTAACGCAGGTCAGTCTTTATTTGGTACACACCAGATTTTGCTTCAGAATTTTGTTTCGTGATGTTATTTGATTCGTTATAATCTAATCACAATGTTATTTTTGTCCACTTTTTTCATTTCACTGACCAAGCCAGCTCTGTGGGCTCTGGGCTGTTGCACTTAGACTAGTAACCAGCCACTCTTTTTCTGTAGTTCTCGAGCTCGGCCAGTAGAGAGCAGTCCTACTTAGGCTATTCAGTTTGCGTGTGTCAGTGCCGAGCTCTTGTCTGTAGAGGTCGCTGCTGGTACTCTTCTGTCATTACCTCATTGTGAGGCTCCCCATCGGGAAGCACTGCAGAGGACTAATCAATCCTAAATCAGCCATGTTGGAGGTCAGTGCTGGGATGAGTGTAGGAGGAGGTGAGCATGGCGGTGCTCCATCATTTTTGCACCCTTACACAAACATTGTTCCAGAGTGTATGTGCTATTAGCATTTCTGTGTGGGCGGCGGATCTTTTTTTATTTTAGTGCCAGGTAAATAAGCGGAACTGTCCTTAACCACAAGGGACTAATAACAATAGATAATTGTGTGTTTGGAAAGATTCTTGACCTGTCTATTAAGATATTTATATACAAATATTTCCTATCAGTTAGTTACATTCGACGTTGCTGTATTAATTATATTGTTTTATTTTTGTTTCTTTTGTTCCTTGCTTGATTTTTGTATTTGTGTATGTTGTATTGGGTTAGACTGTCCCTTAACTTGTTTCCTAAAATAGTTATTCTTTGGCACAATCAATGACATGTGATAATAAACTCAATAGTTCAGGGACTATTGGATTCCTTCAAAAATAATACCAGAACTAAAGATATGGTTTCATCTCAAAGACCCTTTCATTATGGGTAATCACACAACTATAAACGTATGAGAAAAATGACTGCCCAGATTTTACCTGTGGAACTGTAATATGTGCAATCTGTTTGTGTGCACTACCATAAATTCAGCTTACCAGTCTTGTCTTTTATTTGCAGTTCAAATTCGTAACAGCAACCCACACATCCCCGTATATTAATGTCTCAAATGTTTGGATGGAAATGAACCAGGGCACTCTGCATCCAACATTGCAAATATGTTCTAGTGGCCAAAACAAGGTGCAGAGAGGATGAAAAAATAACTCAAGCACAGTGGTGGAGGTTTCCGTCAAAGTGGTAATTTGCATCATTTTACACATTACAGTCACCTCTGTGTATGAGACTCAGCCACCAACAGTTGCCAGTTCAGTCTTCCATATTCAGATTTGTTGCCTCAATTAAGGGAACCTCAGCACAAGATGAACTGGCATAAATGTTTATGGAAATGGAATATTACATCGGCGGGGTCAGCAGCATTCACAGCTCTCTATGGTAATCTTGTCTTGAAATCAGATCCATCCATGTCTGAAGAGTAGTATCTGATGGAGCTATCCCATGGAACGCAAGTTATATAGAATAGCACAATATAATCTTCTAAAATATGGATTTATAGTTATGCATGGTGGAGGAAGAGTGGTGCAGTTAAAAAGATACTTATGCTTGCAGAATCATGGCAAAAAATGTAATGCCTATATATAATTTGTCTTAACTCTTGTAGATATTGGCTTTTTGATATTCGGTTTATTTAAAATTCTGAGCAGTGATTTGATAATGGGTATAATAAACATGTATGATTTCTGTGTGACTCTCAGTCTAGAACTGCGTGGTTACCATATAAATAGTATTTTTAATAATAAGCAGGTTATAGGCCAGTGTGTCTAGCACTTTGCATAAAAGTACTGAACACGTTAACAGGATTAGATATTCAGGGAGAATCTAATAGCTGTTTAAGCTGGTTCAGGATGAGTTTATTTTGCTTAAAAGTTCCATGCTAAACTATGGAAGATGTATCCCTTATAAATATAAAGTTCCAAACAAGTCAGTGAATTCGTCATATAATAATCCCTTGTGTCTGATTAGTTTAATTTGAACATTGACACAATAGAAACGTAATTTACGTAATGTTAAAATCTGCTTTAGTAACTAGTTGTTAATGTGTTCATCAGTTTGTAGGTACTGTACTCAACTAACAAACGTTAATCTAGTTGGATACCAACGAACACATTCAACAAGACTGACCATGGGTAATTAAGATTGGCTGTGTCATATCATCCCACACAAGAACGTGGGTTGATGCAAATGACCAATCTGTTTCCCTGCAGAGGTTACGGAAAATGACTTTGTAAGATCTTTATTTCTCTGCAAAAGGGAAAACACAACAAACAATAGGGATATATGATAACCCAGAGGACGCAGATAAATATGAACACGAAGACGACATTGTTAGACCCTGAATAGACCTTGTGCTGATGGAAATTGAAGAGGAAGCCTGTATGAAAAGTAGCTTGGGTTCTTGCATATGCATTGCATCAGATCAAAGGCTTGCCAGGGGTCACTCATTTGCATAGCGATATCACTGATGCTATGGGAACCCAGCAACCCTCCACTCAGAACACTTATGAATAAAGAGGACCTTGACAAGGTGCTTCAGCACAATTAGAAAAGGAGTCAAGGAAGTTTATTTGGTCACTCAGCTCATTTGCAAATGGCCTTAGCAGAGAAATGGCAGCACTCCGGATTGGTCATGTTTCCAAAATGTATCTCTATTGTTTAGATTCATCAGAAATGTGTGGTTTATGTGATCATATATGATTAAAAACATAATTTTAACATGTAGTATTCCCTTGTTTCCAATGCAATACATTTGGACCTGATACTTGGTCTTACTGTTCTAAAATTATTAGTTATGTCTTAATACCATGTTTATCAGCTTTGTTTACAGTAATGATTGTATTTATCCTAGTCAAAGCCTATCCTGTAATTCACATCACAGGCAAGAATGTACCCTTAATGCTGTTCCAGTTCATCACAGAACTGGGTAAGAATTTCAGCAGCTGTCTCACCTTGGGGTGGGCTCTGTAAACCTGCTGTAGTTTTTGTGATTGTAAGGAATTTATTACTATTATCTCTATGGGCTGTAATCAATGATGTTAACAAAATACTACGTGCATCATAAGTCTAAAATACTTTGCGAATTTGGCGTCTGCATAATAAGGGTGCAAATATTAAGAGAGGTTAGCTTAGTTGTGATTTGCTCTGTGAACTTGCAAAAGGTGCAATATGGAACTTTGTTCTATAGTTATGCACGCAAACCACCCATAGAGATTTTTATATTGACCGGATCATAAAGTTGGAATGTATTTTTGTAAGATTGTATCAGTACAGTTGTATTGTATTTCAATTTAAAAATAAGCGGGAGACACACACTCCCTGCAAAACAAACAGTTTGGTGCATATATGTCAAGCCCAACCCTCCGTCCCCGTCCCTTACAGAAACTGCAGTTCTGAAAATGTATAGGGGAGAAAGACAATGATCAAAATGATTTGTGTGTATTTGGGGTGCACATTCTGTAACATTGTCATCCTGGAACTTTCTCCATGACCAAGCTCTGTCTTTGAGTCAAATACAGTACGGTTTTGTATTCAAATCACTAAAGTAGTACTTAATAGTATCTGCGAGTACAAATCCTCCATCATATTTAACGGTCGGTTGGGGGGGGCATTTTGTTTTTGTCTCATCAGACTATACAGCATCTACTGACTTTCTTCTGGCGTACGAATATCAAAGTAGATATTGTGTTGTTGGGCAAAATAAATGGCGTTTTAGATGTGCAGCTATTAATGTGTCATTGGAATTACCTGATTTATGACAGTCAGCACATTTGTGCCTTATTGTATTCCTGTTGTTGGATGACCAGTGGGTCACCCCATATTAATGCTAGGGCTGGTAATGATATGTTAATGTAATAATATTAACTCCAGTATTTTTAATGCTGTTAATTACATTTTTTGCTGATTGAACTTATTAGGCCCTCTTACTTATGGGGCTGTGTCTGACTAATTACCATTCCCTACCATCACTATTAGCCTATAGAGAACAGAGTTTGTCAAGGTCATAAACGATTGCCACATTGCATTTTACAGCTTTGGTCATTACAAACGTCACTGTATGTTTTGTCTGATAAACAATTTTTGTGTTTTGAATGTGTTTTCTTAGTAGCCCACTCAGAGAATTCTGAATGGATTTTTATTTTTGTTATTAAACATTATAAGTACATTCTGTTAAAGTGTATATTGTATGCTGTGTTACAATGTGATTGAGCACAGTTAATAATGCACAGTGTGATTCTGCGATTCATTAAATATTTGATTTTTTTTACAGCACTGAAAACCCTAAATAAACTGCAAGTCCTAGAGTTCTAACAACATGCTCCATTGTAAAAGGCGCTATATAAATAAACTTGAATTGAATTGAATATTTAAACTATTGCTATAAGCTTATTTTTAGTATTACTTAGTTTAATTCTTACATATAATATCACAAGAATGTTTCTTTTTTCTTATCTCGTTTAGGGACTTTTTCCTCGCCACTGTCGCCCTAATCTTTCCAGTGAAAGGCTTTATAATTATATACAGTACTACTTAAGATAATGAATTATTTGGATATTAGATTGCTGTGTTGCACAGCTCAATAATAGCAACATCAACCTAAAGGATTTTGTT
Organism: Parotocinclus spilosoma; assembly: GCA_033117975.1. Lineage (NCBI taxonomy): Eukaryota > Metazoa > Chordata > Actinopteri > Siluriformes > Loricariidae > Parotocinclus > Parotocinclus spilosoma. Next base: position 5,998,074 of record JAVSBV010000147.1, on the reverse strand, counting down.
GTCAGCTTTCTATTGGCTGATTAAAATAGCTTTTTGATACCATGTTATAATCAAAGTTAATCACTGTTGTTTTTAATCCTAATTTGTTGCAGGAAGGACCCTAAGACAAAAACCCAGTCTTTCACAGCTGTTCAATCCAAAGGTAAGACAATAACAAAAAAAGCATATGTAGCAGCGATCAAGGAGAGCATCCTGATAGTAATCGACACAGTTACACTGAAGCACACAGTTACTGCAGCACCTGCTCTATGAAAGCTTAGCGTTCCTCTGATTACCTCTGTTTGAGTATTGTTTATTACTAAAAACACCATTACAGTGTTATTTACATATAGATTGGTATTTTGATGTACTTTATATAGTATTTGTACCGGAATGTAGTACCAAACAAGTGCACTTAAAATCTGTATTTCTATTTCTATTATTTCTTTTGAAAAGTACCTTTGCTTTAAGTAATATTGCTATAGTCCTTAATTATTTTATTGTAAATACATAACAGCCTATTGTACTTGCATGACCAAACAAGATGTTAATGGGTGTATCATAAACAAGGTATATCTCATACATTATAATCTAGTAATAATTTTAATAGATTCTAAAAAACAAGATCATGATTGGGACCAGATGTTAAAACTTGTCTGTTCATATGTTACACTAGCATCTGTAATAATTTTTTTTTATTAATAATGCTAGTACAATGCTTCTTCATTATCATTGTTAAAAATGTGTCATTAATTGTGTACCGTTTTCTTTTTGTTCTCAGCTTTTTGGGGTGATTCCGACGACACTAATTCTGACATTGAATTGGCCCTACGTCCACAGTCGCACACCAATAACAGTGATGACTTTTATGATTAAATTTTCTCTTCCCAATGAAAAATCTTATTTTGGCATTTTATGACACGCTCTAATTAGCTGACTTTCACAAAATAAAAACAGATTTGCAGATAAATGACAACACTATACACGATAATAACAGGAAAACCTCTTTTGTGAGGAGAAGAATGTGGAGAGTTTTCAAATCAGGCCTGTGTTAACCCTGCTTGAGTCTCTTTAACTGAACAACACTTAGGCTTGGTCAAAATAGATTAAACTTGGTTTTTAAAGTGATTCCTTTGCTCTTTGGTGAATATTACACATTTCAGATGCTGCAGGCATCTCAGCGTTTTAGCATCAGAGAGCTGGAGTGGAATGTGAGTCAACTCCTCTGAAAAGCTGGTACACAATGGCCTCTCTGGATGCTGCTGAAATACCTTTGAACTCGCTCAAGTACCTGTGGCCCATTTAGAAGGACAAAATGCACCACACTCATCTGAATATAGAAACAAATGCTCTCTATATTTTGTGTGACACAAGAACAATATCTAATGGCTTAATGTGACAGTGGTCTTGTTAACAAACCGTACCTCTGATCAAATCTGAGAGCGCGAACGCTTAACCGAATATATTAAGATCAAACCATGTGTTTCACATTAGTTGTTTTCGTTCTGAATGTCTCTTTTTAAATGTTGATGAACAATGATATTTTCACTTTGTGGAAACTATTATATCCATTAGGTGGGTGTGCAGAACTATAATAACGGTGAAACGCTCAGTGATATTTACCACACTTACAGGCATTCACCATTTTCCTTCTATTAATGTGTCTCGTTTTTTGGTTTGTGCTCTACTAGTAATTTTCCAGTTCAGAAATGCCTTTGTAACGTAATAGTGGTAATAACAAATCCAATCCAGCCCAACAGTATTATATTTGTATTGGCTGTTTTTCAAACCGGATAATCAGTGATAATTCCTGTAGCCAATTTTATGGGCCTGAAATAAGTAACGGCTAAAATGGCCACAGTTCTACCCAGAGCATTCAGTATTCTTGGTTGCATGCTAGTCGCTTCCTGTCAGTAGGAGAACTTTGTCTGCTTTACAACCCATTTATGTAATTTTGCAGTAAGCTAAGGCTTGGAATTCTGTTACAATATGAAAACACTAGCGTTCAGACCATGGATAGGATTCCATTAGGCAGTTTTAGGTGACCTTATGAGAATGAGCCCGATAAGCAGGACTCCACACTTATTAGTAGTAATGGCTACAGGCAGCCTTGACTCTGGAGCGTCACAAGTACCTGAAGCTACATGCATCATTTGTAGTTGGTCAAAAAGCTTCCCTTACATAATATCTGTGTTAAGGATCATGTCAACAGATACTTGTGTGCTAAAAGATAGTGCTGCGTGAGAGTAATGTTGTGCTGATCTTTAAAACACAACCTGCTCTTTCAAAAGACCTTCTCCTTCAAGCAGTTTAGCTTGGTAACCAGTGTTTATTCACTGTGATCTCACTTTGCTATACAAGCAGAGCCAAAGGAATAAATGTAGGGCTGCACTGATGTGCTGATCAAATTTAGCTACTTTTGACAAGTAAACACAACCATATGCACGCTTACTGTATTCACAGTAATTCTAGAAGTAATTCGCTTTAATAAATAGGCATTCTAATATGAGGTCCTAATTTACTAACCTGCCAAATAGAGAGAATAATTTATGTGTGTAGTTTAACATATTGTGACTTGTTGTTCATGAGAAGTCTGATTTACTATCATTCAAGAGCTTTTTATACATAATCTTTACAGTGCCTGGGGTCAAAATAATAATATTAATAATATATATAATATTATTAATTACTAATTGTTTAGTAATTGACTATTGTTTTAACAGTGGATATGGATATTTGCAGGTGTGTAGCTCTTAGCCTATGTGTTTATTTATTTGGCCTATGTGTCACTTTATGCTCCAGTAAAACATACTGTTTGATTTCACACATAGGTGGATGGCCAAAATGTAAATATGAATAACTGTAAATGACTACATGCTTGAGTTAATTTTTTATATGCATACTGGTAATTTATGTGATTTTCTTTTTTTTTCTGAAAGTTTTTATTCTTTTTTTCAGTGTGAGATTAAAGGCTACAGAGGAAAATGACATGGTATAATCATATGCGTTCTGCAGACACAATAAAAAATAGTTACATTATTAAAATGGGAAAATCATGGTGCTTAGAGGTTAGCACCGTCGCCTCAGAGCTTCTGTGTTCCTTGTTTGATCCCACCCTTGGATTCTGCCTGTGTGGAGTTTGTATGGCCTTCCTGTGTCTGTGTGGGATTACTTCAGGTGCTTGATCCCATAGTCCAAACTCATACATTGGGTTAATTGATTATTTAGTTTACCTGATCTGAGTATTTATGACTAACCAGTGACAAGACAAAAGAGACGAGAAAATTAATTAAATAAAAGTATTAATCTTTAGTGGCATCACAGTCGCTTGGTGCGTAGCACTGCTGCCTCACAGCAAGAAGGTCAGGGATTAATTGCTACGGTCGAGCGATCTGGGTCTTTTTTGTGTCTCCCCGTGTATGTGTGGATTTACTCCGGTTACGTCCCACAGTCCAAAGACGTGTGTTGGGTAAACTGTGTTTCTAAAGTGGCCCTTAGTATGTGAATGTGTGTGTGTGTGTGTGTGTATGTGTGTGTGTGTGTATGTATGTGTGCCCTGCGATGGATTGCGCCCCATCTAGTGTAGTTCCTGCTCTTACCCTTGCAACGGCTGGCCCACAACCCCTTGTGGATCAAGAAGAAGATATTGGATGGATGGATTAATCTTTAGTATGTGTATGTGTATATGTATGTGTGTGTGTGTATATACGTATATATATATATATATATATATATACACACACACACACACACACACACACACACACACACACATGTTTCAACTGCTATGAGACAGTATGAAT
>JAVSBV010000147.1:5970971-5981888 GCA_033117975.1 Parotocinclus spilosoma | reverse complement strand
TCATTCTCCTGTCTCCCACTACCTCCACTGGGTCAAGGTGACACCCCAGGACAGAGCTGGACTTCCCGATGATCTTGATCATCTACATGATGGAAAGAGAATGGGACCAGTCAGACCAGGCAATTTTCTTTTTTTCCTAGGTCTATTATTAACACGCTAACACACTCATACTCGTTTTAGACTTTATGTTACGGTATGTGGTAGGACCCAAGTATGCGGTACCGTGGAATCCCACCGTGTATAATAATAATGGGGAAATAGTATATAACCAAACTGAAAAGGGGAAAATGGTGCGGAAGGCTCTCTAACATATAAAGACAAAAAGCTGAAAAGGAGCGCCGCTGTGTTGCGTCCCTGGAGGAAGCAACGCGCGAATAAATCGTGATGAACGCCAAGGAGCTGCCCTTTACGGCCAGATATGGGGTTTGGCGCCGATAGTGACCCTATAGCGGCATATGGCAGCCAGGGTCCAGAGGCGACCCCTCCAGCCGCGAATCCAGGATGCGAGCTTCACGAGCCGCGGGTCCAGGGTGCAGCCCCTTCCAGCCACGACTCCCAGGCGTCATCAGCTGCCGGGGAATGAAGCGGCGGAGTCCATACAGGACTGTGGGCGAACGTGCAAAAGGCACGATGAAGTGCCGATTTGGGAAGTCTCCCAAATCGCAAGGCCCGGAGGGACTTCGGGCGGGTGTGAGCACGAATCAATCGCCCCGTCAAATGCGCGTATAGCACAAACGCAGATCAATCGCGGCTCCAGCCAGGTCGTGTCTCAAATTGAGAGGGCAGCCGACTAGAGCGAGGCTCAACACAGCAGTAGGGAGTGAGGCTAAATAGTGGCCGAGGACAGAGAGGGCGCGGGCTCAGACGTGCAGGAAGTAAGCGGAGCCGGAGCGCATCTAACGACGGAACGAAAACCCCTAAGCCCCATACTAGGGTGGAATACTGTCTGTTTTGACACCTACTACTGTAAGCAACATTAAACATTTTTCTTCTTGTACTGCTAAACAAGTGGTAGCTCTTATTGTCCATTTTGACCAGATATGATAACATCCATTGCGCTGACACGTTGATGGGATTTGGGCACCAGCACCCTGTCACCAGTTTATGATTTCCTTCTTGGACCACTGACTGTAGGTACTCAGCACAGCTGTCCATTCTGATTTAGTCTGTGTTAAAGCTGTTCAGGTTTTTAATTTTGAACATTTCTCCTTAGTACAACAGACTGACTACAATGACTGTTCACTGACTGTCTAATATAACCCAGAACTACACTGTGCTGTTGTGAAGAGTTTTACTGAAGTAATCAATATGATTTGTTATTCGGTCTGTGCATAGTTCTAATGATTTAGATCAGTGGGTCTGGGGCATACACAAGGGGGGGGGGGATATCATGAAAAATCAAAGGTTTTTTATCAGTCATGTACCATGCTGCAATTAGCGGATCAAGTCACATCATTTTGTTCCACCTCATCAGACCAAATCAAAATTGGTTTAATTACATTTAGATATGGTTTAATATTCAACCTGACTGGAAGTAGTCATTTTCTGTTAAAATTGTAATGTAGACCTGATTAAGCAGATAAGTGAATGAACAGATGGGGTGTGTTAAAGGCAGCCTCTGTGTCATGTGAGCTGCTGTAGCAAACTAGCACACTTACATTTCAGAATTGCTAAATTCCACCATTCTTGGTGGATTCACTCTTTTGTCGTAATTTAATACGTGTTTACCATTTGTGAAATGTCTGGATGGTGACCCGGCTACTGGCTATTAATACAAAGGAGATGCAGCAGATTCCCCTAAGGTCAAAATGCAAGTGGTTGGACTTAAATCAACCACAGTTCATTTCAAATCTACCAATTAAAACAGAGCCTTTTTGAACCCGTAACCCGACGTCAGCATCAACGCAACATCCAACACACGTGGTAGCGCCATTCACTCCTTAAAAGTTTGTTTGTGCTATTTATCACAATCTAGGTGTTATCTGCCTTATTACTTTAAAACATAAACAGTCTCTTTAAAGACCATCTCCATCTCAGATCTAACCAGTTTTTTTTTTAATGCGAGACATTAACTTAGCCTACTCAGCAACACAACAAATGTGAATACATTCATGCAAACATGAGCACGCACACACACACACACACACCCATGCACGCACACCGGAAAACCCTGACCCCAGGAATTACTTAATTTGACACTTGCCACTTACCTTAACATTGTTGAAAAACAGGTGCTTATAATATTTAGCCTCAAAGCTGTGTACTGTATACTGTATATACAGACATATAGAGATAGAGCTTTATAAGTGCAACATCACAACTGAATGTTTACTTCTGTTTATGTATTGATGTAAAAAAAATAATAATTATAAAAGCAACTGCTTACAGTGCACTATTATAGTTCACATCTCCTATTAAGAACATTCATTCACTTCACTTTCTTATACACTTTATCCTTCACTTGGTTGTGGGAGAGCTGTTGCCTAGACAGCGGGATGGGCGTGCAAGGCAGGAACAATCCTAGACTGGGCACTTATATATCGTAGGGCACATACACTCACTCTTGGTCCACTTTTAACTCATGTCTTCAGACACGCAGACTCCAAACAGAAAGAACCCAAATTGTTACACCTGGGATCAAACTCGGGACCTTTTTTTCTGTGAGGCCGTATCAAATATTAAGAAATTTGGTTAGTGAGCTGGTTTGCAAAATGAAACGGAAACGATTTTTGCATTTGATTAAATGAAACACAAATTAGACTTAACTAAGTGTCATGGATGTCTCTAATGTCTAGATGGTACAGAATATATAAATAAATAAAATTAATTTATCTGTGTACCATGTCTAAAATCCACATTGTTTGTTGTAGACGTGCTGTTTCCTAACACTATAAACCCAAAATGATAAGTTCCTAGAAACACTTGTGAAGCGTAGACTCCTGGTATTTGCTCTAAACATCTCACTGATTATGGTACAGACTTAAATATAATAACAATATTATATTTATATATGAAGAATATCTAGGAGGGATGAAGTTTCATGAACTGATTGTTGTAGAAGTTATATATATAAAAGGTGTGTCCCAATAGTTTTATCCATTTAGTGTATTGGGCAACACACTATGTAATTTTTTTTTAGTATGGCAACTGAAGGATTAATTCATTTATATATTTATTTAACTTCACATTAAAGTCTATTTGTGAAAGGAGCTAACTGCTAACAATTCTAATCAAACATATTCACACTCACAAATCTAGAGTGTCCAGAGAAAATGCACACTGATACGGAGAGGGCTGGCGAACTCCACACAAACCAAGTCTGAGGTTGGGATCAATCTGGCAGACTCTCTGGAACTGTGGATCAGTGGCTGTATCAAGACAGAGATATGGTTACAACTGTACTAATCACACCCTCTCACAGTGGGGATAATTTAGATTTAGCAATTTAGACCAGTTAAGCTAGAGTCTTTGGAACGTGGGAGGAAACTGGACTCTCTAGATAAAACCTATGTGAATGGGAAGAACATGCAAACTCCACAAGAAAAAGACTGATGTAATGCATACAACAATGTCAAATGAGATATATTTGGGTTAGTATGGAATTTTCATAAAAATGCCTTTTTAGAAATGCAAGTGCTTCTTGCAATTACTTACTATTTCTTTTTCTGGTCAACCTAATTTGATTTGGTAAGAAACATCCATTCCTGAATTTCAGGCATGCAACACATTAAAATAAATAATAAAAAAAAAGCTGGGACAGCAAAGCATTTATCTCTTCATAATGTCTGAATTCCTTCCCACTTAAAAGACATTTTGGCACTGAGGGCACCAGCAATGAGGTGTTTCAGTTGTTATTTTGTACCATTCTTCCTGCAATCATATCTTAAGATGTACAACAGTATGGGGTCTTCATTGTTGCATTGTTGCCTTTCCCTGTAATCTCTTCTACAGCAAATCCTTTGTAATGGGTGCAGTATTGTTTTGTTGCTGCTGTAAAATGTTTATGTACTTTTCTGCATTGATTCCGCCACCACATAGGTGTGAATGACCTTTTTTTAACAGCACTGACACAGCCCCAAACAATGACAGACCTGGCTTTTGGAATTGTCATCATGAACAGTCTTTATAGAGTCAAAAGTCACAGGACACAAAAGGGAAGATGTCATATCTGAATACCTAAGCAAGTAATGGGTGAGAGGGCCTATCTTGTAGGCTAGTTCTATGTCCAGAACATGGCTGCCATCTTAAAAGCTGCCATATTAGATCCAATGTTAAGGTGGTCATGTAGCATATCAAAGAAGACCAGAAGTTTTTCCAATACCAATTGTCGCAATCAGATTTGCAGTATCTCTCGTGGTTCAAAAGGTAACACAGAAAGTTAAACAACAACTGGGAACTGCCTATGATACACGGCTATTTGACGTATTCAGTGAGCTGTCTCTTGTGCTAAACACAGAGCTGAAGGCCCAGGATTCAGTCATCCTGAACCCGCATAATGTGGTGATGAAAGTGGTGTTTGCTGCGATTTTTCTCAGCATACACAATTTTTTAGGTTAAAAAATAATCCCAGAAATAAAAGTCAGGTGATGTTAGGTCGGATGATCTGGTTGGCCATTCCAGAGGTCCACGACGGTCAATCCAGTGACCTGGAAATTGAATATTCAGCCCCTGACGAACACCTGCTCTGTAGTCTGGTGGAGCCAAACCCTGTTGGAATTTCCAGGGGAAGTCAGATAACACTGAGCATTTAGGGTCTGGTCGATGAAAATAGGAAAATGCCTCATATTCCACACCACACTATGGCATTTACATCACCTATGACTTTGTTGTCTGCTATACAGTGAGCACTGCTATACAGTGCTATACAGTACATTTTTCAATCCAGTACCTCGCGTTCTGGCGGTTGACCTCACCACTGACTTACAAATTGGCCATGTTACTGAACAGAATGCCCTGTGCGAATGTCTGGTTAATGTTGGTCTAACAATCAGGCGCAGAACTCGACATGTCTATCAGGTTCATCCTCTTGACAGGTTCTGCTGCAGCTGGATCTTAAAGGGGGTGACAATTGTTGAATTCGTACAAGGGATGACTGGCTGACCCCGCAATCTGCTGCGTGACGTCACGTGCTGCATCGTGGAAACCATTGTTAAGGTTTCTTGGTCAGTAGTGGCTTTTGGACGATCACTGGACGATGTGGCTTGTTGACCACAGTACCGGTTTGTCTGAATTTGGCTATGAGGGATGCAACAGTACTGTGTGAAGTTGGTACGCAGATTGTAATTGCCAACTATTTTTGAAATGTGTTTCAGGCATGGAATGGATGTATATAAACAATTAAATAAATCTGACCGGACAAAGCATTAAATGTTTTTACAGTCCCTTTTTCTGTTTTGGGCTTGTACAACAGCGAGTGGTTGATGGGGCTCGCTTTAAGTATTACAATGCATTTTTTGTACTATTGTGCACACGACTGACACCAATGTAATTATTATGCCATTTCCAATTAATAGCCCCTTTCTTCCTTTCCATAAAATCGGTTGGGGAAAAATCGGTTTAGCCAAAATTGAACTCCTAATTATTACTGTTCGGTTAGTGACCAGAAATCATTCTAATTTAAAACATAATGCTCAGTATTCATCTGCAGCATGTTATAAACATGTTATGTGTAGTGTCCTAAAGTGCAGTTTTCTGAAGCATTTTCTTTATGGCCAGTGCTGAATAGGGAATTGTGTGGTTGTTTTACTTGTTTTACGTGTTGTTTGACAGTGAGAAAAAAAAATTGGGAATAGTTTGGTCCTCGAGTGTGAGTGTCTGTTCATGCAAGCATCTCCACCTTTTAATAATGTAGGACACATTTACAAGTGCAGCACTATGTGCTATTCAGCTGATGATTCAAAAGACCATCAAGCGTTGTTGAAGCAAAGGAAGGCCAACTCGCATTCATTTGCTGCTACTCTGACTACCTGCTGTTCAGATCTCTAAATAATATAGAATTAATCCTTTTTATCATCATTTTTTACAAGAGAGAAAAAAAGAGTTCTTTGCTTTCCTTTTATCTGTCATACTTTGTGAAATTTTATTTACACTTTAACATTTTAAAGGTTGTAATCATTGATTTAAATGCAGCAAGATGACTTTCCCCCTTACGCCCCTATTGAACTTGGTTAACCTTAACGCTTTACAAACAGGTGTCAGTACTGTGCACAATCAGTGAAGTCTGCACTCCCAATGGTCTCCATGAGTTAGCATGTTGCATGTGCAGTTAGCGTACTTTACAAAGTTATAGCATACTTTAATATACAAAGCACTTTTATTGTTGAAGTGCAGTAATCTTGACAAGTCTGGATAAGGGTTTCCTTATTGTAGAACAGAAAACAACATATATATTATATGTATACTAAATACCTATGATATGCAGGGTGTGATTGTGCCTATTAAATAATAGGATTTTGCCCGTGATATATTTAAAGTTACCTTAGTGTACTTTTCTGAACACATTGTTTTAGTTATGGATTTGTCCAAGCAGCCTGATGTACCATTATGTCTTGATTTCACGAGACCAAGGGGAAAAGGAGCCAAATTCCATTTATCTACCTAAATGGCCATTATCTGAGTTTAGCACTTGGCCAGAGGTCAGATTGGACTCAGTAGGGAATTAAACATGATAATGTGGTCGAAGGCACTGGAAGGGCAAAGCGGTCAATCAAAGGCTACCTTACATCTCTCAGCCCCGACATTGGGTGTTCCTCTCCATAATTCCCTGATTTGACTTTGATGTGCCAATTTGTGCCTGATGAATAATTGTCTGGTTTGCTGATAACTTGTGGGAGTCAAGAGCATTCTGGTGGCACTCAATGCAAATGGGATTTTTGGGTTAGGCGAATCACGGCAATGTCCCCTGTATATCTGCCATCTGATTCTGTGGATAAACTTACCAATTAGAGCTGTTTGAAGAAGCCATTTTTGATTAGTGCAATCAGTAAACAGCACAGCCTCTCCATGATTGTCTTTGTGATTAGATGAGTTGTCACTTGAGAAGTTGCTGGAGATTTTAATTTATGGCCTTATAGTCTTGAAAAGTACAGTAATTACCTTATCCATTTTCTGTAGCTCAGAGCTAAGATTAGAATGCTGCATTGCAATTGGAACAAACCTGTGCGGCACCATGTGAAACAGTGGCTGTATAGTAGTGCGCTTTGATACTTTTTACGCAATTCTGCATTGTGTAATAACCCAAGTATTGCTAGAAATGTGCCACGCTAAGTCTATTGTGTATAAAAAGATGTTTAAGCAACATTCATATTTACCTTCTTATGGAAGTTTTATTGACATTATATTCAGTTTAATGATGTTTTTTGTATGTATGCTGTATTTTGTAGGCAGGTGAAATGGTCTTAAGCCATGCTACCAAATATGGACAGAATGTACAATTATTCAAGGAATCTATTAACTGATCCTCCCTTTCTAAACAACAATTACCAAATAACTAGTGAAAGCAACTGATGAGGTAAATGATTTTTGTTTTGCTATAGATTTCTAGTCAGTGTTCATTCAGTGCCAGTGGGAGTCTAATCAATATGAGGAGAGACCATTCAAGTCCTGTGAAAGTAAGGTAGAATGAGCAAGAGGACCAAATCAGGATTAGGCCTGATTAGGACAGGTTTAATATGCTGTAGCGATGCTGCTCAAAGCATGCTAATTAACCGTGGAGTGTGGCTGGGCTGAGGATTTGTAAGGAAACGTGAGGAATTGACTACTGTGTATCTTCCCTGTATCTTCACCTACTACTACAAAAAAGTTCCAGAAGACATGCTGTGAAGAGGGAGCTAAAACTGAGTTAGCTTTCTCTTTCAGTGTGTCAGTACCCCCTGTGGGTCAGAATCAGTGTGTCCTTTCTCCCTCTTGCTAGGCCTAACCTTTGTGACCAGCTGCTTAAATCAGGCCAAACAAACACTCCAGCGTCTGCTGTGGACAAGAGGCCAGCCAGCTGTAACACACCTTTGTCCCATGCGCTTCCTGGCCTAATTGGTAAAATTTGCATAATGTACACGGACTGTGTGCATCATATTAATCAGGTTATGAGTAATGCATAAGGGAATGGGCATAAAAAAGTTAGTTGGAGGAGCAGATCCACAGATTGTGATCCAAGTAAACAAGATAGGAATGTGTAATGAGATACGGACAGAAGGACTGGTGAGTGGATATATGAAAGCATGGATGGGCATGCATGATGGATGGATGAATAATGAACGTCTGACTGGATCTACATGTATGGATGCACCTTTCATTTTTCTGTACTGTCTCTTCGCAGTATCTTCATGCATGCAACCTCTGATCTGATCAGCTCTGAGTGTCTGATCCCCTGGTTACTTGGCTTGGAGGGGGTGCGGATGCAGGAACGCGGGATTTAGGGTGTAATCCTGTTTGTTCTCAGGGGCACATGGACTGCAGGCTATTGATTCCAAGCAACAGTCTAGAAATTTATTAAGAGGAACAACAGGCATCTAATTGTAATGCCTTCCTTGGAGTACCATGTCCATTGATGAGTGGTGAAGAGGAGACAGGTTGCCGAAAGATGATAATTGGAAAGAAAGTGGGTGGTCTTGCTCTTGGTTTGTAGTGTATTAGGTTTGCTGTGGCCAGTTTGTATGCGGATATAGTACAACGACAAACATGTTGACATACTTAGTTACATCTTCACTTAATGAAGCAAGCGTTTGTCACTTCATTTGTCGGTCTTCATTAGGCTGATTAAACCTATTAGGGGGCTAGTCTCATGGGTAAATGTAAGGATGTTACTGCAATGCTCACAATGTACAAGCCCAAATGATAAGTAAATTGGGATGGTTTGGGAAATGCTAAAAATTGCACTGCCTTACATTTACTCTGACTTCTATTTCTTTTCAGACAATATAAACAGAATAAAAGATATTCAAGTTTTCCTGCACAACTTAATTTGTTGATAGTCATCCATTCTTATGTCTTTCATGCAACAGATGGATGTACTCATGATTTGGCACAAATGCAGCATCTAGGAAAGGCTGAGACGTTGAGGACCAAAGATGGGCAGAGGATAACCAGTTTGTCAACAAATGCATGAGAAAATGGTTGAAATTAGTTAAAAACTGGAAGAGATTTGCATAGTCTAGTCCTAACATTTTCTGATTTGGCTTGTTTTGCATTGTCTTGTTGAAATATGTATGGTTGTCCCTGTGAAATGACAATTTGATGGCAACATATGTTGCTCTATGATCTCAATGTACTTTTTAGAATGAATGGTATCACAGAAGTGTAAATTACCTTTACCAAGGCCACTGACACCGTGCCATACCATGACAGACACTGGTTTTTGGACTTGTCACTGATAACAGTGTGGATAAGTCTTTGGTCTGAAGCACATGGCGTCCCTGTTTTTATTTTTATTTTATTTAATGTTTTTACAAAAAGTCATGGAATACTGATTCGTCTGACCACAATACACATTTCCACACATTTCCACTGATGCCCCCAAGCCTTGAGAACACATTTCTATTTTGTGACATGGTTAAGGCAAAGCTTGTTTTTTGCACAGTAAAGATTTAAATGGCATTTATGAATATAACGCTGTAGTGGAGTGCTTGAGAAAGGTTGTTTGACGTCACCTGGTTGAAATCACATCATTATTTAGTTTTTTATTTGCACGTCGATATTTAATTTTCTTTAAATTGCCCCTGTCCCAACTTTTTTGTAATGTGTTGCAGGCCTGAAATGCAAGAATTGATTTTTACAAGATAAATTAAGCTGACCAGATAAAATATAAAATATACCAGGCTCATATTTGTCTGCAATGAAATAAAAGTCAAAGTAAATGTAAGAAACACTCCAGTTACTTTCATTTGCATTTTTGATATCGTCCCAACTTTTTCTAAACTGATGTTGAGTGTTTATTCTGGTACTCTGGTACTACAAATGTTTATCCAAAGATCATTAAATTTCGCCAATCACAGTGATCTGGTTCATGCATCAGGTTCACATTTATATCACATTATTTTCAAACTGTGATTACTGTAAACTGAAATGTAAATATATGTACATATATTTGTAATTTGGTGTTTGTGTATATATTTGAACATACGTTTGTGTGTGTATACAGGCGTACTTGGGCATGTGAAAGTGTGCATCTGTGAATGTGAGCACCTAAGCGTGCATATTCAATAGACTAAGTTCTTTTGACAATTCTGCGCACATAATGAAGCAGATCCTGAACATATGCAACTTCATTCATTCCTCTCACATGTCTGAAGTGGTCACACACAAACAATCTATGCTATTGGCTGAATCCATTTGAACCTCCATCCAGTCTGGCTCCTATAAACAAACAAGACCCAGCTTTGTAGCTGCCCATTGCCTTGGCAACTGGGGATTGGATCGGAGCTGTGGACTAGTTAGAAAGTCTAGCATTGTAAAGGCAGACCTGGAATACTTCAGCACTTCACAATACAACTCATTCAAAGCTGGTCTCAATTTTAGGGAGTGAATACAACTTGGATACTTGGGTCTCTTGAGAATACTATTGTTATCTGAAGCATTTTGTTAAGGTGTACAAATGTTCATAGTTGTTTGATTCAAATCAAATGCTAAGAAATAATCCATGATTGTATAACAAAGAAAAAGGCAAGGGGGTTCGTAAAAAAAAATACCACAACAATTTTACAACTTTCGAAACTATTTCACAATAGAGCAGGAACACTCTTGTAAAACATATTATGGGAAAAAATAGTGTTTATCTATCTCTCTCTCCACCTATCTATCTCTTTCTTTCTATCTAGCTCTTTATATATCACTCACATGATTATACCACCACCATCAACACTTTGGTCAGTATGTGCACTCTGTCTCATCAGTTGCCTGTTCTAAGCTGACAGGATTGGCACT
>JAVSBV010000147.1:5941706-5960665 GCA_033117975.1 Parotocinclus spilosoma | reverse complement strand
ATTATTATTATTATTATTATTATTATTATTATTATTATTATTATTAGTAGTAGTAGTAGTAGTAGTAGTAGTAGTATCTTCTGAGATATCACGTTCTTTTATTTATTTATTTTTATTTATTTTCTTGTAGACATTGCTGCATTTTGCTTTTTGTAGTTGTGCGTACTCTCAAATATTTTGTTTGTCTGTGACTGCTTAGCAGATATACAGAGAAATGTAGATTTATTTTATTGTTTGTCCCTTCATTTGTTTTCAGATCTTCAATTTCTCAATAGGCTGCAATATGTCATATTTCAGGCTACCTGGCTTATTGGTGATGTCATAATAAAGCGACTACGTAATAATCCAAATTTATACAAAACTCACTGCCTTTTCTTTATGTGCATTGCGTTTAGACTACGAGTGAAAAGTTTAAATTTAAAAAAGCTAATATGGCTTTGATTCGATGGCTTTTGATCACTGTACTGTTTGTGAAAGCCAAAAATATTTCCAAGTAAAAACATATATTTAACATATTATTATCTAAGATTTAGACTAAATAAAAATTGAAATGTATTTACTAATAGCCTACGGATTTGTCATTGGAAACACAGATCAATCTGCATTTATCTGGATTATATATTTTTTATTTTTTATTGGGCTATGTTTATAACTGATGGAAAATAATTTTATTTACATAACAACTTATTTTGGAAACATAACTTGGCTGTAAAACATTACATAAAAAACCTTTGTTTAAACTGTTAAACTAAAACTTAACAAGCTAGGCTTGTTCGATTGCATCGCGTTGTATAGTGACTCTCAGAAACTTGGCTGGCATGTGAGTCTCCACTATTAGGTAAATGAGGCCAGCCACTCAACCTTGTGCAATATTAAGGCAGAGAGCTCGACCGCGGGCCAAGCGCGCGCCTAGGTACATCTCATCAGATACCAGAGGCTTCATGATCGATCAGGATTTCGGCTCCATTTCCCTAACAAAACAGATCACACCAAAAAGCTGCTTCTTTACGGACCAGACCCACCGAATACACAAATACAGAAAGGACTGGGATGCAAAGGACCACATTATTAGAGGTACTGAAAGAGAATGGTTTAACTGGACACCAGGTCAGATCCTGCTGGGCGCTGAACTGAACTAATTTGTGGATTCGTTGTAGAACATTTTTGGTTAACCATTATTATGTGAGCTTGTCCGAGCGCGTATGTAGGTGCTCGAGCGTGCAAACATGCAAAAAGGAAAGATCAGCACAGAAAAAATAGCACAGTATATATTAATTTTGGTCAGGACGGTGCAGCATAATACAACGAACTCAAATAATGTAAGAAAATTGGGTTTTAGGTCAGTGCTGAACACGTGCAGGTAAGCCTAAAATATCTCAAGGCTGGGATGTTCTCAGAGAAAGCATGGCATGATATACGAAATAAACAGCAACTTTTACTTAAGGAATTTAGAAGTTTGAAGCCGATAGTATGGCCTGTTTGCCATGCTGGACTAAAGCCTATCAGCACAATTACTTTGACTTTATAATATCAGTCGGGCTTGCTGAAGGTAACTGTGCACTTTCTGAAAAAGGTGTTTCTGCTTGACCTTGAGGTGGTTATCAAGATATTGTATGATCGTCTCAAGCTCCTCTTTACCTTCCAATGCTTGACAAAGAAAGCAGAAATGTTAAGCTCCAGTGGCCAGTCATCGAAATGAAAGCTGTTGGTGTCGTATTCATCAAATATGCTCTTTTTTGTACGAGATGCACTTAGTCTATGATAGTTGATGTTTGAAGCATCGCGATGTAATGCGGTCACACTTTTAAAAAATGTGCTATTTTAAGGAAAGTCCGCGGTGCGCGTCTGAGCGAAGGGGTGAAATCGTACGTCTTCTGGAGTGGCTGATGCGGTTTTAACAGGCGGATTGAGTACTGAGGGCTCCCTGAGGGCCAAGAGCCTCCGAGTGAGCGCTCAGCTCCCTAGCCAGCATCTCCAATGGCCACCGGCGGAACAAAGTGGACGAAGTCAGTCAAACGGATCACTGCTAGCGCAACAGCTTCACCTGCCTCACACTAACCATACAGCATAGGCTATGTAAACACTGACGAGCAGAGCAGACAGCTGACCGATGACCTAGAACAGATCACATAATGGAGTATGTTGTGGAATCACCGTTATATTATGGAATGACTATGCAGAGAAATAGCACTTCTTAATAACAGCCCGATCTCTCCAAGGTGCACCGTGGGTCGCTCAAAGCGCGAAAGACGTGACTCAAACGACTGTAATGAATTCAACCTCCGCTTAAGCAGAACACCCACGACATGCAATAACTTTTCAAGTCGTGTGTTTCTTCTTTTTTAATTGCACAAACAGTATTGTGGTCCGTTGTTACGTACGTTCAAGAAGTAGTATGCAATATGTGCCAAATGCAAGGAGGATGCGGAACCACAGATCCACAGCCAACACGCGGAGCTCTTTGTTCTGTTAATTTAGAGGACAATTTACATAAATTAAGTTCATCATATCAAATCTGTTACCTTTGTAATTACAAGGAACCCGTAGGAACTAAAGTCCCGTTGGGTGGAAGGCTAAAGTTGCCTACTTGGCCGAAGCGCATTTATCTTATTAAGCACCTTAATGTAAAGAGCTCATAGAGCACTCGCTTATACATCGGGTTAAGTACAACGTGGCTGAAAGCTTTGCATGTACTCCACTGCAAGACATATGATTCAATATATTAATAAAGAGATTACGATAATATAAGCCGATTAATAAAGATACACGCACCATATTCGTTATAAAAATATCAACTGTTCATTTTAGCTAATTGATTCGTTGTTTTGAAAATACATTTAAAACCATTTTCCCAAACTTTAAAGCTTTGAGCCTACCATATAGGACAAAGTGTATTCCATGCACTCTCCAGCAATACCTTAAATAGCTTAATCACACGATTGCTCCTAAAGGCACTTATAATAAAACAGACAGGAGCTAAGTTATTTTCTACTAAACTAAAGATTAATGTGATAAAAACAATAGTGTAACTAATGTGCAGCTAAAATATATTTCTGTTTAAAATAAAAAAACATTTGTGCGCATTCAAGTTGCAGTCATGGCTCTGAATCACGCGACAGTTTTGCGCATATGAATGGCGAGTTGAATTATCTTGAAAGATAATTACGATTTGTGCCTTTAACTATTATAAGTTTTTGTTGCTTACCTCACGTTCCGATGAACCAAATTCAGATTAGGAATCCGAAAAAGATTTTAACAAGATATATTTTAATTACTTCATCAATTTCAGTTGAAGTAATTTGATAAACCGCTCAATGTTTTAGAGGGTTTTTAATTTTTTTTTTCTCCGAGTCCTTAGAGATTTTTTTTTTTCTGAAGCCATTTCACTTATTATGTTGTGACCCATTTTGGGCCAGAGCTTGCAGGTGCTTGTCGAAACTCCTCAGGCGACGCATAGCCGCCGTGAAGAAGGTTAAAGGTCCTCCCAAGAGCACTAAGTATCTGACAGGCCTCTCCAAATCCGTATTCTTCACTCTAAGTTTTCATTCACATGCAATTAATGAAACTCGATGGACGAAATGATGCTAATAGTTGGCAAAAACACGATGGTGGGAAGACAGACGCATTTAGTAGCGCAAGATATCTGGGCTTTTCTTCTTTACCTAGGCTGCTTCTTTACAACGCAGAATGATAAGATATGTAAAATTGGGAATCCAGTGGAGTCTGAGAATCAACTGTGTGTTTTTACGCCGAAAAGGAGGATTGGAGAAGAAACTATTAGACAATCTTTTACTAGGAGAATGTGAACTATGTGAGTACAAACAAATAATAATTTCTGGATCTAAAAGCTATTAGTTAGCATTAAACCATTATTTAAAGTGACGTGTAAATTACAGAGTAGTATGATGATATAACGGCATAATCAATTTTTCTTTAAAATCAGCTTCTTTGTCTATTAAATCATGACATTTAAGGGCATGTGAATTATGAGAGTTTATGGGGAATTAAAAATCGTAAAATAGCATGCACACTGAAACAATATGCTGTGAATGGTTATGGTCATAACTTCCATCTAGTAAGAGGAACCTGTTTAAAAACGCATGCGCTTTTGTTAGAGATTTTGAGAATTTGGATACAAGCAACCGCTTGAGCTTCCATTAAAATAGTACCACTATATATTTTGCGCTTTATGAAACAAAACAAGTAGTCTAAAAATACAATTACAAAAATGTGTTCTTTATTTACTCAATTCATATCAACATGTTGGAAAGTAATGTTATTTTGGGTTTACAAATTAATGTGTCTAGAACTGTTAAAGTTGAGTAGTTTGAGCTTTTGGGGAAATAAGAAGCCTGTGAAAGGGAATAAATATAATCAACATATTATAAACGTATATAGATAACGTAAAAAAAACATTAGAAAATTAGACCATTAGACCAATTTCACCATTATTTACGAAGTCAACCTTTGCCTAATGATACTTGTACTGATAACTGCTTAGTTAACCAACGATGTACAATAATGTAGAATAAAACTCAGAAATAAAAGTATTTGTATAGGGATATCTTTACAGGCTTTAAATACAGAGCGACATGGATTTGTAGAAATACAATGTTCTGCAGTAACGTACGTATTGTGTGTGGTTCATCTATCAGCAGTGGTAAAGAAAATACAATACTCTTCTCTAAACAACTAAATTAGAAACCTTCTAGTCTGCTAACATTAGCATGCTGTGGACCTTTTGGCTAAGAGCATGATTATCCTCTTTTGTTAACCTTTATCCTAATTCTCCAGAAACCAAAGAAAACGTCTGAATTCATTCTCTCTGTACTAAACCTAATGCAGTCGTACTACATGTTTTGTATACAGGCTATGAGTTTATAGATAATCTTAATATTGCGTTGCTACTGTGCAGACACGAAATTGTCAAGTTGCTGATCTATGTCCACGTTTAAATATGCACTTTTAAAAATTTGAAGCTCAGACTTTCACTTAAACCTAAGCAGCTTGTAAAATAATGATACGATGTCTTATGTATAAATATATATCTAAATTAGATATGCTGTAGCAGGAAAGTATACTATATCAATGTCGAGATTTATACAAATGCAAGATTGTATTTTTTAAATGAACATGTTTTCTTAAATATTAATCTTAATTCTTAGCAAGACCAGGTTTCCCTTTCTTTATTCTATATGAGATAACTGCATAGATATGAACGCATTTGAACTTATTCTGATCTTATTTTGATCATACACATGATAAAAGAAGCACTCTAATAAATTGTAGTCCTGATCATATAGATTTAGTAGCCTTTCCCTATGCTACAACGCAGAGAATTTCACTTTTGTAGTTCTTTTTCATTTTATGTAAAATATAACACAGTAGAAAACAGATTTTAAAAAAGTGCAGAAGTAGTAGCAGTAGTAGTAAAAACGATTAAAAAATCATTTTCAGTCTAATGAGATCTTTGTAATTTAACTGTGCAGGAATGTGCAACAAAAGGTGAACACACAGCTTGTCAAGGATTAGCTCCAAAACAAACAAACAAACTAAAAGCGTAGTGGTTGTTATTCGTTGTACTGCTATTGTTTGCCTGTGTTCCTGCATTTGATTCTAAATGTAAAAAACAGTTACCAACCAGCAAAATAATGAATGAATATTGAGTATATATATATGTTTAGTAGTATAAGGTAAAAAGTAAAAGTATTAAAGCTTAAATGGGTTTGTGTTATGTAAAAGTGGGCTGTATATGGTGTTGTTTAAGTATAGGATATATGACCAGGTCAAATCAAATTTATGCATAGATTAAATGTTAAATTCACAGGATATCAGAAATCAGAATCAGAAACTTAGAAGCTGAGTTTGAACAACTAGTAGAAGCGGCTGTTTTACAATATACTAAGAAATAACAAATTTTATTAATAGCATAATTTTAGTATTAGTCCCACATATTTTACTTGTGTTATTATGGTAACATCAAAATAAGTACAAGTAGCTATAATCATATAGGTTGGAAATAATGATGAAGTACAACAAATAGCAACATCAAATATCAGTCATCACATATAAGTGATGGCTAGGGTAAGTCTTTTCAACAGTCCATTTACAATGAACAAAAGCAAGATTTTATATTGTCTATAATTGTTGAGCAATTTTATTTATTGTTTCATCTACCTGGTGATAATAGTGGTCTAAGAGAGAATAGATCAGAACCCAATAATATACAAAAATATATGCAGTTAAGCAGAAAAGACCACAAAAAAATATAATAAATGCATTATTAAAAAAAGGTTTCCATGCTATTTGAACAATATATGATTTGCTATTACTCCATAATAATAATTTTGTGTAATATACATTGTATTTAATTAAATCCTAGTTAAATTTTGGCAGTGGTGCACTGGTTATCATAGTTGCCGAGAATAAATATATATTGGTCATATTTTTTGTTGTCAGTTTGCTTGGTATGAATTCTGTAATTATATTGGTAACTTTTATCTTAATCATCCCAGATTCAACATAGCTTTGTTTTTTATCATGTTCAGTTTCTTATATTATAGTGAATCTGTTTGGAATTAGTTAAACTTACAGATATGTTCTTCGAAAAAGTTTGTTTATAAGCTATACATGAAAAAGGCTGCTATATCTGCACATAGACAGGTGTTATGATGAAAAAAATACATTTTGAAATTATACAATATATATATTAGTGTTGTATTAAATACATTATTCCACAAACACACTTTGTGCCTTTATTTGGTTACAGTTTAATGATCTAAAATCAGATATATATAACTACTCGTTCCAGTCTTAATTCAAATTAGACACCAATGCTTATAATTTTACTTAATAACTGTCATGGCACTGGCCTCTGTCATAAATAGCCTGTATGGGTAACCTGCTAAATATCATAGATAAATGACAGAAATGTATTCCAAAATGAATATCAGCAATAGTTCATATAACACATGTTGTGTATGAACAAAATGTAAAGTATAATCCTGTTTATAATTAATTAATTAAGTTGAATGTTTGTGATCTATTAATTAGTCATTTATTTTCTTCTTCAGTATAGCAGTGGCTAATCAAAAATGCACACCTAAATATACCCATAACCACTGACTAATAATAAAGAAAGTTACTACTGGAGTTGTGATAATGCTGCCAGGAGGAAGACACAGGTTTTTATTTTACCCCCACGCGTAGTGAAGAGGCTTGTTAGAGATTTTTTTCCAAGGGTCACAGTTCAAGATTTGCAGAGGGTGGTAGCATGTTGGGGTCACCCTATCTCCAAATCTCCAATTAGATACCACCTCCATACCACCAGACATGCTACAAAAAATCTCCTGATTGTTTAAACCAAAAACTGGTCTGGAGTGTGTTCTGTGCTTCTATGACTGTGTTCTATGATCCGAACAGACAAAAGCCAAACATTTTTTGTCAAAAAATACTGCAGCATCACCATAAAAGGAATGATGGTTATGCAAAAGATTGTAACCCCAACCGTTATTTATATTAATGGAACTGTTATTTTTCAGGGACTACATTTTGTTTACAAAGACCCTTAGAACACTGTTAACACAAGTTACAAAGGACTCCATGAAGTCCATTGAAATTGTACATGAAAAGCAGACTGGTGTGATAGGATCGTCCTGCAGTATAGTGAAACAAAATATATGCCAAATCAATATCAAAATGATTACATTCAGCTTTTGACATGATCATTCCTGTCCTTTGATCTAAACCACAAGAGATGACAAAAGACTGCGGAGGATCTAAAGTGATTTTCTATTTGGAAGTGTCTTATATTCCTTCTTTGTATAATCCAGCCATAAAACTATATAGTAGTCTTGTGCTGTTTGTGGCTGATGCTCTTATGCTAGGAAATGGAAGGTACACAAGATGATAAAAAGCAATAATTTTGACACATGGGTTGCTTAAAGCAGTTATTTGTGATAGGATTTTTTAAATAGAATCAGAGAATATAGATGAACGGAATGAAGAACATTTCCCTAAAATTGTGCCAATTCTAATGATCCCTATAATTTTGCCAATTGTATTAACCTTGGTGTCTCAAATTGTCAAAGCCCCCCAATTTTGAAGGAACAATATGGCTCAGTTCCAGGAATGCTTCTTGTGTAATGTTTTACCATCTCATAAAAATCCACTTGCTAACCTTTCTTACTTAACCTTGCAAGAGTTATGAATAAAGTAAAGAATATAAAATTGTTTGGTTAATGGGTTACCAATTGGGGTGGGTAATCAAAAACTAAATTATAGTTAAATTCACTAAATTATATACTCTTTTGTTTGTTTAGCATTTGCTATATGATTTAGATGGTTGTTTAGGAATTGCATTTCAGTTCATACATTTACATTTGTGTCATTTAGCAGAGGCCCTTATCCAGAGCGACTTAATAACTGGAATTAATACAGTCTTACAACCCAAGCTATTGTGGTTTAAGGACCTTGCTCAGGAACCCTGGACCTTCTAGTCCATAGTCCAGTACCTTAACCACTAGGCCACCACAGTCCCACTAAACTTGGATTGTTATGGCCTGGGTTCGAACCTGAGACCTTTCAATGAATAAGCGAATGTGCAAATCACTAAACTACAGAGACAGCTGATCCAAACATACTGATTATAAGAGCAAAGAAATGACTAAGATGTAAAGTTAAGAGTAATTAAGTAGTTAGTTCGCATATGGCTACTTTCTGACTCACTGAGTTCAAAACTAAAATAATGGTAAAGATTTCATGACAATAATATAGTTTACCTAAAATAAGTGAGCAGGATTGAAATGTCACAGTGTTTAATGTGATTGGCATTTGTCAGAGTTTCACTATAACTCTGTCTCCTGCTATATTTACTGTCAAAATAATGTACACACTCTTGTTAATGCATAAATATGTTGTTCTTGTATATATGCATGTGATGCAAATGTGATAAAGGTGTTCATTTTTTCCCATGTTAATTCAGAAGCACCATCAGCTCCAACTTGAATGAAATGTTCCCTATTGTAACACACTGTCTGCAAAGTCCTGCATTTTAATCTCTGGAACCCTGAACAGACAAGTTGAAGGATAAGGTTGTTGAAGGCTACGGATTCCCTGAACCAAGAACTTAAGCACTGAACCACCCAACTACAAACACCTCAACTTCATCTCACCTCATCTGCAACTTTGTACTTTGTACTTGCAACTGTGCAAGTCTCAACTGTGAAACTCAACATCACATCGTCCATTTGAAAACTTGACCACAAACCTCACCTGTTTTTCTACTGTACACATGTAAAATAAACCCAATAGTATAATAATAATATAATATTGTTGGAACTGTCAGGAGAAATAATGATGTCATAAAAATAAAGTATGCTGCTCAAAACATGCTGTAAATCCCACATTAACCCATTATAAACCATGATCCCCGTTTGGGGATCGGGTGCTTTAACTCGCCTACTGATGGGATTTGATGGGATGTAGGCGGATACAATAATACAATATCCCCTAATATTTGTTAGCAGTGTAATAAGAAATCCTGATGTCCATATGTTTATTCATGTGAACTCTTATGAATGGTAAGATGATGTTGTCCTATTTTGTTGAGGTTTTACATGTTTGTATTTGATTGTTCATATGTGTCTTGGATACCATGTTTTACTCATTGTTCTTTTCTTTATGGCATTACAATTTATGTAAAAATAGTAAATTGTAAAGTATTCAATATGCTGTAAGAATGGTTACTTTATCGAATGTTTCTGTCAAAGTTATATTTAGCAATCCAGTTTGATAATAATTTACTGGAGGGGCTGCAAATGCATTCTGAAATTGTAATAATTCCTGCTCCTCTGTTATTGTTATATAACTTTGAGGATTGCTGCTAAAAATAAACATATTTTGTGTACTTAAAAAAAATCAAATGTTTAGTGACTGTGACAGTGATTAAAAATGAAATGTAAAACCACATGCTGATTATACAGGAAGATCAAATTGCACCCAACTGTTCTAAATAGTACAGTACCAATGACTGTGGTGGTGCTGCAGATAAGGTACTGGATTATGGACCAAAATTTGCATGGTTCTAAGCCCACCTCTTTCATGCTACCAGTGATAAGTATCCGTTATAAGTTGCTCTAGATAAAAGCATCTGCTAATTAAATACCCATGAACATTTCCACAATTTGTAGTGTTTTAACATGCTCTTAACTAGGTCACTGACACACTCTGAAACACACTCACTGTTCACACCTGTTTAACTGGGAGCCCAATCTTATGGCAGCAACTCAATGGATTTAGTCATCTAGTCATGTAGACGAAGAGAAAATATCTAGTGAGCAGCAGTTCTCTGGGCCTAAATGCTTTGTTGGTGGGATGATGAGGCTGGTTCAACGCAATAGAAAGGCTACAGTACATCAAAACCACTTGCTACAACTAAGGTATGCAGCAGAGCATATGAACACACAACACATCAAACATTGACGCAGATGGGCTACAGCAGCTGAAGACCACATTGAGTGCCCCTCCTATCAGCTAACCATTTAAAACGGCTCACCAAAATTAGACAATAGAAGATTTGTATCACGTTGCTTGAGTCTCGGCTTCTGCTGTGCATTCAGAGAGTAGGGTTAGAATTTAACGTAAGCAACATGAAGGCATCGATAGTACAGCCTGGCTTAAAATCAACAGTTCAGGCAGTTGGTGGTGGTGTGGAGGGTTCTTAATACCCTTTATAATCTTTAATACTTACTAAGCATTGTTCAAACACCACAGACTCCCTGAGTATTGTTGCTGACCATGTCCATCCCTTTATGACCACACTGTATCATCTTATGATGGCTACTTCCAGCAGGATAACATGGAATTTTACAAAGCTCAAATCATCTCAATCTGGTTTCTTGCACAGTGACAGTGGAATCTCAAACTAATATTGCACATCTGTGATGTGGTGTAATGGGGGCTTCGAATTCTATATGCAACTGACAAATCTGCAGCAACTGCATGATGGTATCATGATAATATGGACCAAAATCTCTGAAGAATGTTTCTTGAATTTTGTTGAATCCATGCCACAATGAATTAAGGCAGCAAAAGGAGGTAGAGATAAATCTCCCTGGTCTCAGGTCTAATGCTTGCGGAAACAGTTTATCTTTAAAAGTTGCACTTTTTAACTCCATCCATCTTACCTTCATTACTTTCTCATTACCTGCAGATGAAGAAAATACAGCACGATGCTGCCACCACCACGAATCAGTGTGGGGATGGTGTTCTCAGGGTGATGAGCAGTTATTGATACATAGTTATTTAACAACATCATATATCATATATTAAGTACACTTTCTTTAATATTTGCTGTGTCTCCAACATGCCTTTGGGCAAAGTCCAACTGCAATTTCAATTCATAACCACACCCTGATTTGTTTTGGTCTCTCTTTGGTCTTTATGCATGTGTAATTATGCTCTTAAACTCGTGTACATGGTTTGTAACAAAACGTATCCACTTAACGGTAATGAATTAATAAAAATAAACTATTTGTCTGTATTTGTTCATATTGTATCACATGGATTCTTTATAGCATACACATGTAAAAAGAAAAAAAATAATTCAAATCAGTAGCAATGCTATTTACTTAATAACTTTGTTAATTTACTGTACTCTTTAGAACTCTTTGCACTGCTGCAGCCTTTTATGGTATATATATATAATAAAGAGTACATCCCTAAGTCAAAATAATCAAATTGTTCCCAAAGTGTCAATAGTGTCACTAGAGCTTCACAGGTTGCCATTGGAATCCTCTTCCACTCCTCCATGATCACATCACAGAGCTGAAGAATGTTAGAGACCTTGCACTCCTCCACCTTCCTGCTCTTCTTGAGGATGTTGCAGTACATGTTGGCATTCATGGTTCCCTCCATGAACTGTAGCTTCCCACAGCCGTAGGCACTCATGCAGCACCAAACCATAACATCCCCACCACCATACATAACTCAACTTCTTTGCTTGACCATGGTGAGACCTGTTCTTAAAGGAACATATTCTGTTAAACCACTGTATGGTCTTGGCTACCATGCTGCGGCTCACCTTCGGGGTGTTGGCAATCTTCTTATAGTTTTGGCCATCTTTATGTAGGGCAACAATTCTTTTTTCAGGTCCTCTGAGAGCTCTTTGCCATGAAGTGCCATGTAGAACTTCCAGTGACCAGTATAAGGGAGTGTGAAAGCAATGAAACCACATGTAACACACCTGCTCACCACTCACACCTGAGACCTTGTAACACTAACAAGTTACATGAGGGAAAATTGGTGCTTGGGCACAATTTAGACATTTCCCCATATTGGTGTTCTGAATGTTGTTGTCAGTGGTTTAGACATTAATGGCTATGTTACACTGTTATACAAGCTGTTGTACTTTATATTGTATCAAAGTGTCATATTTTGAGGGGTGTACTCACTTTTGCAATATAATGTATATATACTGTAAATATACACTCAAGCCAATGCCAATTTAGCATAATCAATTAACTTAATATGCATGTATTTGGACTGTGGGAGGACACCCAGAGTAAACCCACTCAAACCCACTCAGATCCAGGCCGCACCATCCCGGAACTGACGCACCAAGCCACCTTGACACCCAGTAAGTTAAGGTGTGAAGAATTCTGAAATAATGTAGTTGGAGAACAAGAGCACACAAACAGCAGAACAACAGAACAAAGTAGTAATTATTAATTGGCTTGGTAAAAAGTAATGATGGCCACCAATATTGTGCAATGTAGTACTTCAGAAGGACAGGCCAGCTGCCAAAATCAAACACTCACTCACACACACACAGACACACACACCAAGAAAGAGCTGTTATAATTAAATTATATTTTATATGTGTGACTGTAATGATGATATTTGTAAAAGATCACAATAGTAAACCAAATGTTTACTGGGAAAACTGCTAATTGAAAGGAGGCTCTATTATCCTGTTCGGCCACCTGTGTACAAGATGGGATATGGTTGACCATGGAGACATGCAGGTGCCTTCTGACATGTTGTGGTACATTTGTTCAAAAATGTTGCAACTGGACCTGTATATCTTGCATGCTCATAGGTTACCAAAGCTGGTGTCCAACTAAGCAGGCCAAGGAATTGTTGCAATCTGGCAGAGACATTTCTGGGAAGCCCTTAATTTGTGTGGGTGAGTATTATCCTGCTGAAAATGCCTGTTGGAAGCCCTGCCATGAGAGACAGAACATGTCTTATTAACATTGCTAGCTGGTAACGGGTCCGTATTAACTATCAAGTCTGAAACAGTATTAAGGTTTCTCGTTCATGACATTACTGCAAATGAAGGTGGTGGTAGCTGGCTGGCAATGGCAGCCCTCTTGTTTCCCCATTTTTCATATTTAACATTTGTGCATATTAATTTTGGCAATGAGTATATAATGCTCATGCTGTCATTATTTTGCATTTCTCTAAAATCTTTTGTGTTTTCAGAGTCATCTCTTGCTGGGCTGGCCATGTTTTTTAGTTGGGTCTAATGAGTTTATACTTAGCATTGAAATGTGTTCATTACATTTAATGTAACAAACTAAACTAAAGACATTTTTTTATTTAAAAAAGAGCACTATAATTATCTAGTAAGAAAGTAAAATTTTATTTTATAGAACCTTACAGTTGCACAAATCAACCCCAAAATGCTGCACAAACCGCAAACCGCAAATGCGCAAAACACAAATAAAATATTACACATAAAAGGGAACAGTTAAAACAACTAACAGCATCACTTATAATATCCTTAATATATAACCTACTATTCAATAATTAACACATGATCAAAATGTCATCTCATACAAATAAGTTTTCAAAGATGGCTTTAAATCATAAATGATGAAGATTGGCATATACTGTAGATACTGACAAAGTATTCCACAACCTAGGTGCATATTCTGCAAATGCTCTGCAAATCACCTTTCAGTTTAAGATGCATTTGCGGGACCATGTGCACATTCTGTGATGCTGACTGAAGTGAACGCTCAAAAATTTCCTAATCCCAGTATACAGCCCATTGCAGTAGTCAAGCATGAATGAAGCAAGAGCATGAATAACTTTTTTCAAATCTGAATAAGAAACAATTTCTAATCTTAATTACGTTGACTGGAAAAAGCTGCTTTTGACCAATGCATTTACCTGTTTATCTATTCTGAGTCAAAAATATGACATAAACACAGAAACTGAGCTTTCTTACGATCCCTTATAACCAGATGAAAATGTACTAATCCTAATAGTCACACATTAAACTGCCTGGCAAGAGTCCAACAACATAATATCAATTTTGGCCTCATTTAAATGCAAGAAGTCCTCCTAATCATCTTCATTAGGTCCATTTAAACAAATAGGGATGTACAACTGGATGTTATCAGCATAGAAATGAATGCAATATTTTAAAAAAAGCATCTTAAAAATGCTAAATAAATAACATTTATTATTATTATTATTATTATTATTCTTTATTATCATGCTTCCTAATAACTTTTCTTCAAGGAAGCATGTACAGCAAAAATAACAATGGTCCTACAAGGCCTTAACATGTCTTTTCCAAATGAGAACATACATTCATTCAAAAAGCCACTACCACGATAAAAATGACAAATAGATGCTAAATAGAACAGCATCTTATAATAATAATATAATTAATACAACCAATAGATTGTGAACAAGCCGCTTCATAGCTATACCATTATAGTATGTTTGGCGTATTTGGCAAATTTCCATCAATTACTTATTTATCACAAATTAACAGGCAATAAAGGTGCTAATTGCAACATCAGAGCTGTCACTTGTCGAATTTTCCATTCTATTGGGTACAGGTCAGGAATGCAGGTGAGTCCAGAACTCTCTTCTACTGCATCCATGTCTATGTAATTTATTAAGCGTATGGTGGTTTTGTATAGACATAGACATCACTGGAAAATTTGTACATTAATGGTGCCATCACAGACGTAAAAAATACTTCGCTAAGGGCCCTGACTCAACCCTATACAATGACAGGTTGTGGCTTAGACTTGCTGATAACAGACTGGCAGGTCCTTTTTATCTTTCTTCGGGAGCATGCATTATCCATTTCTGGATAAAAATCTCGATATTGCTAACATACGTTTACACAATACATTTTAAGTGGCATTTGTGAATGTACTATAACTCCGTATTGTAATACTTGTCAAATGTAATGTAATGTAATCTGTTGCTCATGTGGTCATACCAGCTAATGGTGAATTCCTGTTTTGGAAGCAGTGCCATTTGAGGAAATGGATATCACGGGTATTCAGTTTTTTTCCCTTGTCTGTAACATACTAAAACTCCTCCAGATCCCTTGAATCATTTGATGATATTATGCTTTATAGATGGAGAAATATGCCAAACATTTTTAAACATTACAATACGTTTCTCATGTATTTGTTGAAAAACTGGAGATTATCTGCCCACTATTCCTTAAAGGTTCATTTTCATTTTGTACCTGATTTTTAGCCATCTGACCCTTTCTATATACATATGCATTTTCCATACCGTTTCTGATTTGGGGTTGTAAGTCTTTGCATGGATGCCATGGCTGAGATCAGTTTGGTGTGTTTAGAATTAGTGTTGCCTTAATTTACTATTGTCAGTTTAAGGACAACTTAACACTTAATGGCAATGTGAAATTTTGTTACATAGAGCCTCTTCACCCAAACCCACCACTCCATGCCAACACCAGAAAAGTAACATCATGCATATTGAATTCACTAGTTGATGCCAGATTGATATCTTCCATAAAAAGTACAGGCCATATTACACTGCTCACAAAAATATTTAAAAAATGAAATATTCGCTAATGAAATATCCCCTAATTTTTGTGAGCGGTATAAATGTTGTTTTAATAGTAAAATGATTGAGTGGAAAACTTTTTGGACATTCATCAATAATAACTTAAATATACATTAACGTCTTCAATAATAATTAATAAACATTGTTACGGTACAATAAATACTGTTGCATTTCTCTCTCTCTCTTTCTGGTTTAATTTTTTGTGGTTCTTGTTTTCTATTAAATGCAACCTGATGATTAGCTCCAAATCACAATGCACTGCAAGCAAAGATCATTTGAGGGCAGTTGGAATCTAAATCCTGCGATGGACCAGGTAATACCTCTGTCGGATTCCGTAGCTGACATTAACTAACATTTCACATTACATATTACATTGCACTGTATCAATGCATATGTAATTACGGATACTTATGAGTCGAAAAATGTGCACTTTTTCTGACCCCCGTTTTTCTAGCTGCAGTTAAACTAGTCATCATTCCTGAAAGCACGGTAATGTTGCATGTAGAATTTGTATGCACGCCTATTACGTACGGTGCGGTAACGAACTCCGTGTTAGATAAATGGACACCACAGGTGTCTTTAAATTACTCAGTAGGCCATTATGTGGCTATAGTAAGATGAACTGATTCTACTATAGAATTATAGAAAAATTGGAACCCAAAGTCAGTACATAATCATAATCATATTAAATCAGAATGGTCGTTTGCAGCATTTAGCAGACACTCTTATCCAATGTTTGAATCATGCCTAGTAGACAATTAGCCTACCCCATGCAAGTACAAGTAAGCAATAGTCCAAGAACATTTCTTTTTTAATTAAATTTGCAATTGCATTTTCAGTCTTCACTTAAGTGCTTCGTGAATAGATGGGTCTTTAGTTGGCATCTGAAGACAGTAAGGGACTCCATTTGGACATTCAGTGAAAGTTCATTCCACCATCTGGGTGCCAGCACAGAGATTCTTGACTTGATTCCTGACTTCCTTCATCCATGAGTGGTGGGTCCAGTCGAGCCAAGCTTGTGTCACGAAGGCTATGGGATACAGAAGATGGTTTGATTAGAGCCTTTAGGTATGAGAGAGCTACTCAGTTTTTGGATAGTGGATAGTGGATTTTCAGCACTGCAGTGGCACTGACATGGTGGTAGTGTATTACTTTGTGCTGCAACTGGTAAGAGTGGTAGAGATGAAGCAATGCTACTGAAGTTTTTATATATTTCACACACTGTCAACTCTATGGGACCCACCTTCATTGGTGACCTACCTTGTAGATGTAAAATTAGACATTAACTCATCTACTGTTGCATATTTTGTCTTCTTGTCCTTCATTAGTGTTCACAGGACGGTTATGGCTGGTGGTCTATGCTCAGTGCAGCAGTGACACACTGACGTGTTTAAAAACTCCAACAGCACTGCTCTGTCTGATCCACTTCTACCAGCACACCACACCAACATGCCACCACCGCATCAGTATAACTGCAGTGGGGGGAAAACAATGTATGCAGAGCGACAGTGTCTACACTCTGTATGGGTAGAACTACAAAGCGTACAGTTATGGTGCCACTCAAGCTGTTCTTCCATCATCAATTACAGTCCCCATACTGTTACCCACTGTTCCTCTTCCAGTTGACAGAGCATACCATGCCAACAAAACTTTCCATCTGGGGACATGAAAACCTGCAGTGACTGAAGTTACTGGACCAAACAATGCTAATATTCATATTCTCTATGATATTATGTTTATACTTTATTTACTATCTTTTTTGTAGTTTCATATTTTATGTTCTGTATATTTTGACGTAAATGAAAAGGGTGCATAAACTGAGCCATGATCTTCAATCCCTCAAACAGCACTACATCAACAATAGCTGATATAACTACATGGGCAACTTACTTTGACAAACCTTTCACAAATTCATTCCCAAATGTCACTTAAAACATTAAAACAAGGTCATTTTTGAAAACAGTGGCTGCCATGTGATCCAGACCAAAGACAAAATTGACTAGACTGTTATCAGCAAACAAATCCAAACTCCAGGGTCTTACTTGGTATCTGGTTGGGTCACAGGTTTGTGAAAATGTCATTTCAGTTATGTGACGGCAGCATTAATGCAGAAAAGTACATTTAGATTTTAAAGCAACATACATTTCTTCAAGATCTTTTCCATGGACCTCCTTGTATTTATCAACAAGATAATACAAAATAAGTCAAATCAGAAAAGGTTAGGACTGAAATATGTAAATACTTTTAAGTCTGTTAGTGCAGGAATTTATCTTTATCATACATGAACATCAAAACATTGAACATCTTGGGTTCATGCTGTCTGTAATGACATAAACATCAAAGTAGATGTAAGGAGCACTGCAGCCATTATCCATTATCTTCCGCTTAATTCACACAGGGCCACTGGCCAGCTGGTGCCCACCTGGCAAATCTGGGCACAAGTGCAGGAAAAATCCTAGATGGGGCACCAATCCATCGTAGGGCACACACAAACACCATCACACAATAAGGGCCACTTTAGAGACAGCAAGTACTTGTAAATACAACACATTGCAAAAAGGTCATTTGTCAAGAAATAATATTACATTTTCAATTCATTTTAAAAGAATGTGAAATGAGAATAATTAAAATATGAATAGCTCTGTAAAAATAGACTTTCTAAAAGTTCATGGTTTCTCTAAGCACCTTGACGTCTTCACCTCCAATGAATAGTTCAGTTGCCAGGCCAAGTCCAACATCTCTTCTAGTAAACGATGAGTGTTCATAGAAATTCCTTTGCATGCATGTCATAGGATAGACTGAGTTAAAAGGAATGAATATTGGCTTACAATTTCATCAAGTGGTTGCTTTAATCACAACAAAAGAAGGGGTTGGTTTGCATGAATGAGCATTCCAAAATCTCAGATGAATCTAACAGGCTATGCTAAATTAATTAACCTAACTGAGTGGTGTAATTTACTTACAAATATCTCAAATATCATTATTGGTGCTCTCCTAAAAGATATCAAATCACATTTTAGACACTGTGTAGGCTGATTGTTACTGCAACCATAGAAAGTACTGATTATTTATTATATGCGGTTGTTAACAATTTGTCCACTATATAT
>JAVSBV010000147.1:5909444-5924907 GCA_033117975.1 Parotocinclus spilosoma | reverse complement strand
AGAGAGAGAGAGAGAGAGAGAGAGAGAGAGAGAGAGAGAGAGAGAGAGAGAGAGAGAGAATACGTATAGAGCTTAAGTGATAAAGGTAGATGTGCTTACCTGGAAACTGACGGAAGTCAGTGGTCCACCCTGAGTTATGAAATATGTCCAAATGGACGTCAGGAGTGCACACGCCCCGATACGCCTGATGTGCTTTTTATACCCCAGCTGCAAGTGCTGCTTTCCTCATATTGTCCAAGTGCGTTTGCATAGCTGGCCAAGTGGTTTAACCTAGCTCCCTCTCGAACACTGCACCATGTTTGTTTTCCTTCGCAATGACGTGAGGCAAAATATTGGCCATATGCTCATCGGCAATAAATTGTTCATGAGAGCAAACACGGTGGCCTCTTGCCAGGGCTTTTAGCACATCCTGCTTAAATCGTATACATAAAAAGGCACAAAAAGTACCAAATCCGTCGTTTCCTTACAATATTATACAAAAGATATGTTCTTCGTTTTTCACCTGTGGCAAGTTATTATGTCTGAATTGCATCGAGTCAGAACGTGTCTTACTGGAGAGAGGTTCTGATAAATTGCTTGGTTACCAGGAGCTTGCACGGTCAAAAGAGCAGATGTGGCATGTTATTTTGCTGAAAACACAGTTTACTTAAGATACCACGAGGCAAGTGTCGATATCCGAGGAGAAAGTAATTCTACTCCACGGGAAGAGATCTAAAGTGCAAAAAGCTTTAACTTTGATATGAGAAGTGTTTATTAAGCGAGAGGCTACTTGATGTGCGTTTGTGATATAGCCGTCATAACTTTAATGATGAAAAGACTTCAGAATTAATTACATTTACTTTACTTCAATTACATTTCCTCAGTTGATTATTCTGCTTGCGCGCAGCAGGGTTTAAACTGAATTTCTATTTTTTCTTTAAAGACTATCTGTTTATCTAACAAAAAATAATGCGCACAGTTAATATGATTGCATTGAATTATGCTCAAATTATATAACCAAAGAGCAAGCTGCTTTGTATTATATTTATCTAAGGCAAAATCTCTTGTGTATTTCATGTCAGTTGTGTCGCAAGGTTTGCCAGTATATTTATTTCTTTACACTTTCTGACCACTCAGAGACTTGACCCAAGGAACGTGATACTAGATCCTTTAGTGAATAAAAGTTTGGTATCCAACTCTCCAACTAAAAACAGCAATCAACTATATAAATACAATATACATCCACACTATTTGGTCATTTAAAGCCATTCTATTCATTTTCATTCCTCTTATAAAAAGGCTCCTTGCATTATGACCAATCGTTACTACAATGCGCTCATTTATTTATTTATTTATGTGTGTGTGTGTAGTATTTAGGCTGAATGCCATATATACTGCTCACAAACCTATGTGGGTTATTTCAAAATGATATGTTCCATAATTAAATATTCCAAAATTTTTGTGAGCAGGGTATGTTTTTGTATATAAAACACAGAAGATTATGTGTAATAGCTATCCTCAATGCTTCTCTGACAACTAAGAAAGACACTTCAACTGATCATTTTACTTGGCAGCCTGGAAACACCTCATGATAATGAATGTGTTGCCAAGTAATGTGGGAGCAAACATCAATCAATGGAGAATACATGTTTTAGGTCTCCACTTTGCAGATGAAAGACTTAGATTAGCCCCTAACTAACTCTCTACTTGAGGTCTACAAGACCTGCTGAAAACAAATAAATAAAATGACCCCATTACAGAATACAGATTTTGCATTAACCCAAAGTAGTGGGCAAAACCTGCAACGTATTCATGAAGCTCCAGTCAGTACAAAAATCCTTTCCACTCACCCCAGCATGTGAATCCTCTTGTGCCGTGGGAGTTCCATTAAAACCACTCAGAGGGCCAACTAAAAGACCTTCAGAAAGACGATGGGGAAGATGGACTCTTGTGGTCAAGCTATTAGGACTCATCCTTGCCCAAAGCCTGATGACTGGGACACTTCAGATGAGCTGGACAAGCACACAGAGCATATAAAGACACCAATGGCATGCCATTCTTCAATCTATCAGTTCAAGTTTCGATATATCAGCCACTCAAAGCAAGACACTTATGAGGAAGGAATGCTTCTTCATATACAAATGTAACTGAGAACTTTGTGCATTTTCATCCAAGGGCTTACTCTGATGAAAATGTTTAATTAACACCCAGGCACCTTTGTGCTTTTTTCCTGGGGAATTGTTAACACTTTACTTTTTAGTTTAGGGCACTAGTCACTAGTATCATCTTAATAGGCATTTTTCTCTTGGACTAAAAGGCATTTAAAGACATCTCTGCTTAAGGGTGCAGCAAGGTGCCAGGTCACACGAATAAGGATTTTGCTGTGCAGAGAGAGAGCCCCAGCAGATGATTTAAACATAAAGGCTTGATTCTCTGAGAAACAGACAAAAGCTCTGACTTTGAAAGCAGGCATGATGCATGGGACTAAACCAAAGGTACATTTATTTTACTTCCCATGTGGGCATATTTTTGTTTTATGAGCAAAAGCAAAGTAAAACAAAGTTAAACTTTCACTTCATAATTTGGTCTTGAAGTTGTTTTCCAGTGAGCAATAAAGCCTGTAAACCCTCGGCCCAACAGCAAAAAAATCACTTTTGAAAGCTTTTTCACTGTTACCAACCGATTACTTGATGAAAATGCCACAAATGTATTTATATATACAATATTTATTAGTCATACCTAAACCTTTCCAGCTTTCATTATTTGAATCATATCTAAGACGTATGATGACTTATGATAATGATCATAAAAGTTCCAGTAGTCACTTTATTTTAGCAGTTATATTTTAGTTGTCTTATGTTGTGCATAATGCAACGATGATTAGTTCTGGACCTTCTGGAAATAACCTTTGTTATTGCAGTTGAAATATTAGAAAGCTTTCCACTAAGCAACTTTGATATAAAGGTCATTGTGGTGGTCCAATTAAACAAATAATAACTACAATAGCTCTAGTATGTGATTTTCTCCTGTTACAATGACTATAATAACAAAGAAACAGTGATTTTGACCATGACAACAATACAAAGCACTATAAAGCTGCTGCCTTTTTGAGAATACAGCAACAAGATGTGTTTTTGAGGACAGAACTGGAAAAGCATATATTAGAAAATGAATTTGTCCATTGACAATGGCACAAATAGGACATTGAACTAAAAAGAGAACAAATACTTGAAACACTAGATTGCACTTTTGTGTAGATGATTTGTCATTTAAAATGGAATAAGCAATGTGTGTGTAGAAGCCAAGATGCTGATGAGGTGTTCTGCAATCACTCCTAAGGAGCTCTGGTTTGATGTGCAGCACAGGTGAAATCAAGCCTAAACAACATTACATTACACTACAGAAACCAAAGTGTGGTACAAATAAAACCAATATTTTGTTAACAGACAATATAGGAAGTCAGGTGCGAGCCAGTTAGACTGGAAGGTGATTAGTGTGACTAAGCATGGTTAATATAAAGAGGTTGGTCACTCAAACAAACCAGGTATTTCAGTAAGCACATTTTAATAACTCATAAAAACAAAAATGTTATATTTAGTTTTATGTTGATGGTTATAATGTGGAAATACAGCTGTGAGTTAGGTTTTATTTTAATTTTCAATAGCACAATATGACAAATACTGGGTGCTGTATGAATGTGTCACTTGGAAATTTGTTTCTTATTGCTAGAAAAATTGGGAAATTATACATACAATTTCTAGATACCATATCTTCTGCAAACAATATATATATAGCACTTTGATCATCTTAGTATGTAGTGTAGTATGGCAGTGAACTAGAAAGGCTAGTTCTGAATTCATACTTCCCTTTCAGAGTTCGTGGAGTTGCTGGATCATTTAGCCAAAAAGCAAATGAAGCCATCTTTGTTTTCGTTGACACACAGCATCTTCACTCCTGTGTTGCTCTTGCATAGTGAAGTGATATCTGCACTTGCAGAAAGAGCATTACTGTTTTCTTTTCTGCATATTATAACGCTCATACTATTGTGCTGGCAATTAGATATAAGAACAGACACCCTGCCCAAATATTAGTAATGTTTCTGCACCTTACTGTAACAAAAGAAAAAAGAATTACATTTCAGGATACAATTATTTGCTTTAAGATCTCTGTAGTAGCGGCACAAAAAGGAGTCATTGAGTAACCATTCTTAACACCATCAAAGTATTCCAAGGACTTATTCAAATCTTTAATGGGAGCTTTAATTCTGCTTCAGTCAATTACACTTCTGATATACTTCAATGCATCAGTCGTGATTCAAAGCCTTTTCCAAGGATAAATGCTCGGACATTAGTTGACTTTAAAGATTCAACAAGATAATACAAACTTCTTATAAGTCTTTTTTTTACAGATCACTAAGATAAATTAAAATGCATCAGTTTAAAAGAGAACATGGAAGCTTTCATTGAATGAGAGCATTCTCTAATAATTCTAGCCTGGTAATGGGACATCAGAACTGCATAATTTGTTGAATGAGGAATGACTGGTCAATTGGTTTGATTTGAGCATCTCTCTCCAACAGTTATGTATGAAAACATTTTCAGAATTTAAAATTGCAAAAGGAAGAGAGATAGCCTGTTTGTCTGCAAACCAGATATTATGACTTTAAATTGCTATTACACTTGAATATTATAAAGGACACATATCGTTCTTTCTGGGATGTTTCAGCTTGGGTCTGCTTGTTAGCCAGTGTCCGGGCTTTTGAATCAAGGGTTACCTTGTATTCTTGCCCAGGTAGGAGGCCCATACAAAGGAAGGAAACCACGGTATTAAAACAGTTGTGTGTCTCACCTTGAACTAGACATCACCTTAGAAAGAAACACATTACCCATCTGCTTTTTCTGAAGCCTCTTAATTAACACATTGAAAATAAAGCACAAAATAAGAGCAAGAAATTCAATGTGTCGTGTACAGATGGGCAGACAAATTTAAGGATAATTGTGTAGTAGATATAATGTTTATACTGGGCCTATGAAGGCAATTAGGACGTTTTGTAGAGAGGTTAAAACTTTCATCTAAAGTGGTCAAGATGACAATTGTGATGATAGATGGAAGTCCATTTGTGAAGCGAATCAAATGTATTGCCCATTCATCAATACTGAAAGGGTGCTTTTATATGGTTTATATCAATTGAAGAATAACATGTAAAGGACCTATGAAGAAGTCTTCATGCAAGCTTAATTGCCTGTCTCTTATGTCAGTGTTAATAACATGCATCCACAATAAAGGCCAAAAATCCTACTCAAGCATTAGCAAAACACACTTAGATTCAATTAGAAACATAAAAAACGAATGACAATAACAGCTTCTGCAAAAGCAAAGCAAAGAATCCCTGATTTACCCCACTTATCCTGATCAGGGTCATGGGGGAGGGTCTGGGGTCTAACCCACAATTTACTGGGTGCAGGCAGATGTACACATTGGACATTGCACCGGTCCATTACAGGGTTCTGTAAACGCATCAGCCAAGCTTCATGTTCCATTCCCACCCCAAAATTTAAAGCCAGGCCCTGATCTGCCATTTCAAGCATTTGGCTCTACCCACTGAGCTACTAAATCTATAATAGTTTGTTATTATACCTGTCAACTTTCAGTATGACTTAGTGGCCAAATGTAGCACAATTGAATCTGTGGAAACACACGCACACGCACACACACGCACACCCTCACCCCCACACCCACGTGATGTAGTGATCATTTCGGTGCTTTCCAGCTAGGTTGGGTGTCTCATGCAGACATGATTGGCTGTGTCTTAAGGAGAAGAGAAAAGTCAAGGGTTCATTTCTTCAAGCTGCAACAGCTACCCCTGCTGGCCCTCTATTGTACTGATGTGCCATAAAGGGGATGCTTATGTCTGTACCTCATGATCTCCTGTTGTCCTGGGAATGGTGCTGGTCCCCCACAGTTCTGATATATGTATGTAAGTATATGTTTAAATTCTCAAACAAGAATTGCATTAAAGACCCGTGGTTTATAAACAATAAAAGCATAAAGGCTTCAATCTCTGACTTCCTAACCTTTCGCAGTCTTCTGCCTAGTTTCATCTTTGCTGCCATCTAGTGGTTGTAGGCTTTGCATACAGTACAGAAGTACTATTTGCAGAACTCCAGTGTACATCTTGGAGATAATTATTTCCTTTATTTGACAGACTGAAAATAACCACATTCTCAATGGACACAATGTAATGGGCCATTATTCAAACAAATTGGGGTAATGGCATGGAATGGCGACCCCTTAGTGCATTGGGCCTCTCCATAAGGGCACACCTGCTGAGAAAACGTAACATTCATCAGTGACACCTTCCAAGGCAGCAAGAGAAAAGCGTACCAAAATGCCTGTGGAGGTCAGACCAGTTACATCCCAAATTTAGCCATTTGAAAAAGCCACTCTCTTGTGGTTGCCAGGCTACCATCTAATAAATGTGGCAAAGCATGGCACCAGAAAACAGAAGTAAGATGTTGACTTTGAGATAAGTACCTCTTGAAATGAAACAGCACCATCACATCAAATTCTAAATAACAATTTCAAAGGTGAACTTTAAATGGCACACAAGCTGAAGGGGTGGAGAAACGTCTTTGTGTTGTGCAACACTATTAGTCACCCACATTTGCATAGCAGTTTTGTTTGTTAAGGGCAATCAATTACTAATGTTTTAATTACAGTACATGAACGGCATGATATAATTCTTGCTGTTTTTTTAGTTTATTTCTAGTGCATAAGAGTGTGCATTTGCTTGATGTGTAAGTACTTGGAGCTCTCCTTATTAAAATAAACAAAGAGATAATTATATGTTCTTCTACTAAACATTGCTCTGGTACTGACAAAGTCATTGTTGCAATTATAAATGGTAAGAAGGTGGCACCTTTATATTGAATGCATAAATGGTATACACTATAAATGTTACTCTTCCAGTCCTTCATT
The DNA here is from genome assembly GCA_033117975.1 of Parotocinclus spilosoma. Taxonomy (NCBI): domain Eukaryota; kingdom Metazoa; phylum Chordata; class Actinopteri; order Siluriformes; family Loricariidae; genus Parotocinclus; species Parotocinclus spilosoma. The sequence goes on along the minus strand of JAVSBV010000147.1, from coordinate 5,917,950 downwards.
TAGCACTGTACTGTAATCTTAAAATTATTCAAATAAGCTACAAATGGGTTATGGGTGGTTCTCCCTGCTGTAATGAGATAAAAAAAAAAAAACATATGTAGAAATTTCTAGACACTACACAAATCTACACAAAATGTCCACAGAACAGAGCTGGTGATATGGCCATCCCAGTCCCCTGTCTCAAGTCCATTAACAAACTACAAAAGAGCTTAACAGTACAGGACTTAAGTAATTAATGTAATTAATTAACTAGAGTTTGGAGTGTTACAAATTGATGTACTGTATTCCACAGTCTAAACTGAATGCTACATGAGGCTTTGTGTGGACATGTAAGTTTGCATTATCAGAAGAAAATTGTGACCCTATCACAGTTTTGGCACACATTTTGCATACAAATGTTAAATTGTTACATAATTCTTTTATCAGTTGTTTCAGTTGTCATTTCTCTCCTATGTTTGTAAGCAGTATACAAGCATAATGAAGGTGAACTTTCACCCTTGTCTCAGGTCCTAAACTGGATACTGGAACAGGTTTTTCTTGATTTATTTGTATTTTGTAATTAATCTTGGCTTCATCACTGACCAGATTTCCTGTCCCTGCAGATGGAAACATCCGTGAAACATGATACTGCCACCACGATAATCCATTCATACTCAGGGTGATGAACAGTATTTTGTTTGTGCAATATGTAGCATTTTGCTGCATGGCCAACCTGTTTTGGTCTCATCAGACCAGAGGACAATTCTCTAGAAGTTTGCGGACTCTCCAGCATTCGTTGAAACTCCACAAAGCGTATCAGGAAAGAGTTATCCTGGACAAAGCTTCTCCCATCTCAGCGGCTGATCTCACCAGCTACTTTAAAGTAATCTCCCGTCTATTACTTTTTTGTCTTATTATTGCATTCTTTAATCTTGTTACATGTAAATGTTTTACATTTATATATGGCCTAAAGAATTATCCCTAATGAAATGTTTGCAATAGCAATACAAATATGAGCACTGCATTACCTGCATTTCAGACACAGTCCCATGTAGTTACATTTCAATTTAAAATCTATGCTACTGTGATGGTTTAGTGGTAAGTGGAAGCTTCTGGGCATGGCAGTGTCTGAGAGCCAGGGTCTGAATCCTGCAAAATTTAGTGACACTGATGGTTTGTACAAATGTAACATCTAACAAAAATCTTTTTTTGGACAAGTATACTAATGACTAATTCTATGTTTTAAAAAATTGATTTTCATAGAAACCAGCTTAGCCATATACAGTTTTCAATAAAGCAAATACAAAATGTACCTGCCAACTTCACATGAGAACTATTTTAGACTACTAACACAAAACAAAGATAGGCACCAAACATTATCTTTGTGTAGGTCTATTACCCATGTTCCATAAAATACTGTATCATATATAGATTCAGATCAAATTGCAGCCATATACACTATAGCATGTCCTCTTTTGTACTCTCAGTTTTTAAAATGCATTCTCGACATTGCCCTAGACTAACGCTAAGTTTAACTTCCAGTTAGTTTAGACATTTCAGGCAAATGCATTGTATTCAGGTACTCAGTGTAGTAATGTAGTGAAAAATGCTCTCACATGTAACTTTTTAAGAAGACTTATAACGAGTTACAGAGTTAAGTTTTTTCATTATTTGTAAAGACCAACAAGATTACCCCTTTCACACTGTAATCGTCCTGTTAACGTATCAAAATACATCAAGTGGTACAAATTAGGTATTGAATCATATTCATAACTGACAAGAACTAATTTAAGTAAACCTTTAAGTCTTTGACACTCCCAATTTAACAACTACTGATATTAGAAAATTGATGTCATTAGTTGACTGAGAGATGTTTTAAATGGAACGTACATTTCCAGTTAAGGTTTTGTCTCAGAAAAAGACAGATATGTAGTTTTTCTTTCCTCTCTTTTAGCCTTGACTCGACTCTTGATTAGTCAAGAGGTTTGGACTTGGACTAGTCTTGACTTCAGATTACAGGTGATGTAGTCTGATTGTTTTTTTAAAGAACAAAAGGTCTGTAGCCATAAATATACCATCTTAAAGCAAAACCTTTGCTTCTACCAAAACTTTTAGACCTGACTATTCAATCTGCTTCTGATGTAAGACAATAAGCCTTGCCTCACTTTTGGTATTCCAGAGCATTGTTAAGGAGTGTGATTGAGCTAAGGCCAAGGTTCTGTGCAAGCTAGCCAAGAAATCAATCAAAGTTGGAAAGCCCATTCTCCATGGACTTTGATTAAGGACAGTTTGGCAAAAAACCTTTGTGAGAGCTAGAAGATATCACTGATTTAATTGTTAAGGATCAAATATTATTTAACATTTATACATTTTAAACTTCAACTAGTGACAATTTAATCAGTACTCTTTCTGAGAGCAAAAATCATTTTTGCTAAATACCTGCTACTGCAAGTGATTACCAGTAAAAACACAAAACAGCAGAGAACACAAAGCATATATCACTTATTTTGTTTATTAGACATCACAAGTTTTACATAAATGACATCTCAACATGTCTGTGTAATATTGTATGTTTCACACATGTACAACTACACTGCTCCCAAAAATTTGGGAAATTTCATTTTGAAGAATAAAATTATTAACTAAAATTTTCAAAATCTATTGTTCTATTGTTCTGGCACACATATTGCATAAAGCCTTGTACATTTCATAGGGAATCTTGGAACAAGCAATGATTAAAATTACCTAAGACCTGAAAGCTATTGGTGGTTTACAGGGAACACAGTTTATTTATATGTGAGTACAGCCTATTAATTATGTGTCTGTAGATGTAACAAGAAAGCAGCCTATTACTTCAGGAAACAGAAAACAATATCCATAATTACTGAAAATGAACTGTGACTACTAGAATTTGATTTTCTGACCAAAAAGCATTGCATTTTATGTGGAACATTTTAAGTAGACTTGATAAAGGATGTCTAAAGGATGACATTTACATAGGGTTTATTATTTAGTGGCATAATTTAATCTTTCCCATAGCTGGGCTCCTATCACTTGGCTAGTAAATGGTGCTGGGTGATGTCACAAGCAGTGTTTACTGACAGACCAATGAGATGCAATTAAGGTGACAAGAACACACAAAGTAAAAGCTGTGTAAATAAAGAGAGGCTATGGACAATAGGCAGGGTGAGACCTATTCAGGACCTTAATCCTTAAGACTGACCAGGGGTCTTCTACAAGCACTGAGAGGAATTGTTCAGAATGGGCTATTGGTGGGTAAGCAAGGTTTATGTTGGGAAAGAAGTGATAATGTCCAGGAAAGAGGACACTGGATGTTGCTAGGATGTAGCAGAGTGGGCATGAAGGGCCCAACTCTTATTCTATGTAACAATTGAGGTATCAGGCAATTATTGTGTATGACATCTCAAGGACGGCTGGTGGGGGTCGCTTCATGCTGCCTCTTCACATGGAATAGATTACACATCAAAGACATCTAGAGACACATTCATTTATCAAGTAAGTGAATTACAAAAAAATAATTTGGTTAAAACGTTGTTGAAAACATTCGAAAGATTTGCACTATTCAAGCAGATTCAGTCAGATCGAGCAGATTCCGGCCTTGATTTGCCCTTTAATTGGCCTTTAACCTGCCACCCGACATATGCGACACTGTGGTAGCCTTGCAGTTAAGGTACTGGACTCTGGACCCCATGGTCCAGGGTGACAATCCCACATCTGCCAAGCTGCCACTGTTGGGTTATTAAGCAATGCCATTGCTTGAATTGTAAGAATGTATAAGTCGTAAGTCGCTCTGGATAAGGGCGTCTGCTAAATGCCCTAAATGTAAATGTCCTACCATGAACTAATCTGCACTTACTCAGGAACACATGAGGTACCCTGCACTTTATGCAGGTACTTGCTTCACACGTTTCCTCTATCCATCCCATAAAATCTCCATAAAAGTTCATCTAACACCCAGGTTTCACAGAAAATGTCCCAATCGCTTGTTTCTTCATGAAGCAGGATTGTATTAGCATTTTCTCATTAGTCAGATACTTTTATTATTCATATTTGTAGGTTATTGCTTGTCCTGTAGACGAGCATGTGCTACCCTTGACAACAAATCAGTTTGAAGAGAGGTTGATATGTCTCTTCTACACGGATACCACCTGTATGAAGGACCGTTTACACTAATGTTGTTTATGACAAAAAAGAAAAAATCAGTATGGATTAAAAAAAAATGTGATGGCTTGGAAAATGTTGTGCAAAGAGAGTGAATGTATTGTACTTGTTCAGTTTCACCAGAGAGCGGTGGGATTTAAATAACTGGTTAATGAATATGCTGTTTAAATGGAATAATTATATGTGCTTCATATCTTCTTCTGCCTGTGATGGGTCTGCCATATCTTTTATATTGCTGATAAAAAATAATGATATGGATTCTATTTATTTACATGCGTGTTTTTTGTTTTTTTACTTTAGGCCAGACTTTTTAAATTGCTTGTTCTTCGGATGTCCCTACTTAAGAATCTACTGAGGGAGGAAAAATTTATTTATTTTTCAGCACTTTTCAATTTCTCGAGGACCTATGTGGAATCGAAACAAGGAAGAAGGAAGAAATAAAAATGTTTTTATTTTAAAATAAAATGTATTTAATCTACAAATAAATTAACGTGAATCTAAAAAAAATGTACAGAACATTCGTTGGCTCTCCACCGAAGGGCGGAAAAAGCTAAAAAGTTATTATTTTATTTTATTCCAACCATTGGTACTGCGGCAGATCCGCGAAATACCAAAAAAAAAAGAACAGATTTTTTTATTTTGACATTTTATTCTTCATATATGATCGTCGGCGGATCCGCGAAACAAGCAGTAAAAACAGTAAAAAAAAAAAAAAAAGTCTGTCCTTAGAGCAATAAAAATAATACTTTTCTGCTAAATATATTAAACAACTAAACCATTTAAACAACTAAATACTTCAATGAATGTCTGTATTATTGTGCAATGCTAAAAGCACAGAAATGTCGGGCTACTGTGTACACTATCCCCCCAGTTAGTAGTGTGTTAACCACTGAGTAAAATGACAGCAAGTGATGGATGGTGCGGTGGCAGTCAACTTTCTCATTAAATCACACAAATCCCTGTCTCTTCACACACAGTGATATATCAACAGTGATTGTAACATTGGTTGGGTGTATCAGGTATCGCTTTCACTCAAACAACAGGTACAATATATTGCTCGAAGTAGATATTTCATAGTTTTCACTTGTGCACTAAACTCACCAACAATAATCACTTCAAAAGGAACAGCACATTATTATGTGTTCTAGTGGCTCTTGGTTTTTCTTTTTTTTCCCGTTTTTTTTTATCAGAGATTTGTATCAGCTTGCAATTCATCTTTAGCCATTCTTCACTCGGAATATGTTTTATATGAGGCCCATTAATCATCTCCTGTCAGCCCTTAAAGGCAGCATTATTCGCTCTAGAGTTATAAAGTGGAATCATTAAACAGTTTTTCATTTAATCTGATGCAATAACAGCCTACCCTTTATTGGCTTGTGAAAAAGAAAATAGTAAATACAATTGTCTGTCAAGATGAGGTGAGATAGCAGCCCCCGTTCGCTTTCCCTGGGCAACTGAGATGAAATTAGGTGTGTAAAGGCTCAATGTCATCAGATTGGCTCAACTCTTAAAGTGAATAGGAGGAAGCGGTGAACTCCACCACGAATATCACGACTTCAATTAAAGCAATAACGTACAACACATTTTCTAGTAAGAAAGATTAATTTAATACCTGACTACAATACAAAATTCCACAGTCTGCCATGGGTGAACTCAATTAGCTCTTCAAATAAATTACCTTAAGTGGTACACAGTATTCCTAATTTACTGAACGAGCACATAAACAGTAACAAATTAATTAAATAGTTTATACTGAACTATAATACAGACCAAGACTCTAAGGTTTAAATAGTAATGCTAAATATTCAACATAACGGTATGAGGCATTGCATTTTGTTATCTGTGCTGTATCACTGCAGCTTAGAATACAGCGTTCAGTTTGCTTCACCCTTCGAAACCCCTCTTTGTAACTGAAGGGAAAGACTGCCACCCTCAGGCTAAACAGCCTTATTGCAAGGCATTCTTATTGAAATACTAAAGTATCTTCTCAAACCCGGATAAATTCTTTCTTACTATCATGATGGATATGTAAGTAGGCCTGTTAAAATAATACGTAAATAAAAACACAAGTTCAGACGTGTGTAAAAGACGATTCTACTTTTCTATTAGTTTAGAATATTAATATCCAGTATGTTTACACCCAAGTAGTAGCACCTGAAGACAACGTGATGTGCTAATTATTTGCAATCAAAGACTTTTAAAAAGAAAGACCTGCTTAAACAGTTTACCCTTATGAACTAACAACGAACAACAATTATAGGTTTAGAAACAAGTTAATCAACAAGTTAAAATTGTGTTGCATTAAAAAATGTTACAGGTTTTACAGTGTGAATAAGGTTGTTCAAATTCAAGGTATTGACATTAGCTTGAATGGCAACACAAGTTTTTTGTGTGCATATATGTGTATGTGTAGATGTGTTTCCTCTCCACATCGACCAGTGTCCATGTCAGGCTTTGAGAAATGGGAGTGAAGTGTACAGAGGAGCTTTTCCTTTGCAAGCACCAAGACATGGCCTTGTGAATACTTTGAATGATGCTTTGGCATAGAGTGTATTTATTGAGCAAATACAGACCTCTATAGTGAATAACACATTGCAGTTATAGAATATAGCACATAGGTGAACTGAAGATTCAGCAAGTATTTATAGCTGCTCTTACAAATCAATACCTCTGCGACATGCAGCTGAGTTGCCACATAGTCACTGGTATTGAAAAAGAAAACACATTAAGCATACAGGAAGATAATGAATTTGCAAAGACTGGGTACTAAATAACCCCCCATACCCCATACAACACACACACACACACACACACACACACACATGAATATTCATAATATTCATATGTAGCCCTTTTCCAGTATTCTAAGAAGGTAGATGGCTATGTTTAGTGATAATCATAAATCTTATTAGTCAGTTGTCTTGTCGGTTTGTTAATAGACTGTCATTGCCAAACCCATCAAAATATCATCAGAAGCTACATGCGAACATGCAGACAGAAGTCATTCTAATGATTAGTTAGTTAGTTATGATTATTAGTTAGTTGACTCTCAGTTAGCTATGTGTCCTACAGCAACAAAGAAAACAAAGTGTAATGTTTTGAATTGGATTGTGTTTTTTATTTTATTTTATTTATGAAATGAATACTGTCTGCATGCCATTGCCTAATAAAAAAGTACCAATGGAATGTCAGTTTAGACCTGATTTTCCTAGACAGACATTTTTTTAGGACAATTTATCTTCCATAGATTTTTGCATTAGAGTTCAGATACCACATGAGTATCTGAATCATACAGCGTAGAAAATTCAACCACAGAGTAGATGGTGATAAGTCTAAACTCACTGAATATGATGCAACTCAAAGAGCATACTCAAAATCCTAAAGATGCTCATGATTTTATAAGTGCAAATTATACTTGTGAAAGTTATTAGCCAATAAATTAGTAAGAATTATTGTGGAACAATTATTGTGCTAAATCATAAGAACTTTGAGAATTTGAGAACACTGGATGACTTCTTCTTTATGTTTGACAACCCAGCCACCCTACTAAATTAAGCATAGGAGACACTAAAGGGTGGGGAAATATATCAAAGTTCACTAAAAGTATGAGAAACTGGGTCAAAGATAAAGAACTAAGTTGTAAAGATTGTTAGGATACACAACACAAGACACTAAAGATCCATAGAATCATAATACTACATTCAAATAATTACTGTATTTAAAGGTTATGTGGAGGTTGGAGTAGTGTGTTTTTGCAATTACTATGACCAGAATTATGAATGCTTACATGAAATGTTCATTATGGTAGCGTCCTCTAATGAACACATTGTGCTTACAGGGTATTGTCCTGCAGCGGTCTGTGATGATATTAATAATAAAATTATATATTATCAGCAGTGGTTAGAGCTGTCACCTCATAGTCTCAGAGACCTGAATTTCAGTCATTGTGTTAATGTTGACTAGTGTTGTTTCTAGAATTTAAACATACACATACAAGAAATTTTGATTCATACAATAAGTTTATAGACAAATTAGTAAGAGTCAAATGTACCAAGTATTTAAGTCAGCATGAACTTTAGTACAAGATTCTTTACCATAACGTATACTTCATAACATAATGAATGCTATTCATTCACTTTCGTACCTAATAAGTAGTAAAGGGCACAGGACATGAGGACAACTTCAAAGGCAGGGTCCAGGAACTGAACCAGGAATTTGGAGCTGGAGGTGACTAACTCTAACCACGTGCAACCCTGTGCCACCCTACATTATACTACTACTACTACTACTACTACTACTAATAATAATAATAATAATAATAATAATAATAATAATAATAATAATA
>JAVSBV010000147.1:5891924-5902186 GCA_033117975.1 Parotocinclus spilosoma | reverse complement strand
TATATTTGATCACTTATTTTTTGACATTTTAGGGGAAGCTGAGCTTCCCTTGCAGTCTTAGAGCAATCGCCACTGGTGGAAATCAAACCTTAGCTGCATATACAGATTTTTCTAAGGTTAAAATATTAAATACATGAGATGAGATTTGAGATGTGATTTGTGTGCTGTGTCCTTATTGCTGCTTATCCTAAGAGTCTGCTGATCTTAAGAATGATCTGTAAATGTAAAGCTGTCCAACAACAACATTTTCAGAACACCCAAGATGATTTGCAGAAGTCTGTGAAGCTGTTAATGGCTGCAGAAGCATATATAATGACCCAATAGTTCATTACTCCATAATAGGACACATTTTTAACAAGTTAGTGAAAGTAAGTACTGGTTCCAAGTACTGTTTCTAATTCTATTCTGCAAAGATTACTGGTAGTACCAATGCCGATGTTAGCTGATGCACATGTATACTTTAACGTGTTGTAGTATCATTATTTACAATAAGCTAACACTAACATTTATATTTGCTGCTAGATGCATATACTATTTGCACTATATGTCCCTCAGTTTTTCAGTACTGGACCGTCTGCTACAAGAAAAAGACTGCACAGTGATGAAAGTGATAGTGATTATAATGAAAGAACAATATGGTGAAAACCACTGTTCTGGCATCAGGCTTCCAAAAGATTATCTGTATAGACCACAGTCTTCATGGGAAAAATGTTTTGTGGACAGATAAAAAAAACTTTGAAGTCTTTGTAAGAAATGCAAAACTCTGTGTTTGGAAGTGATGTTTGAAGGCATTATGAACTTACACAAAACTTTCACAAATGTTTGCCAAAATGGAGGAAGCATCATGCTCGGGGCTTGGGAGGCTTGCAGTCACTTAGGCAACAATTATTTTTTCTAAAATGTCACAGGGTGATTTGAAGCTCATGCAATAAATCAGTAACCCAAAATACACAATACATCATGTATTGTCATAAACACATATATTTCACATATATTTTCTAGACTAAATCATCACCTAGTGCTTTTAATTAAAAGTTAATTACACATGGATGGTTGTTAAAAGGCACATTTAAAGTATGTGTTAAATGTTAAATGTGTTTCATTATAAACTAACATTATCAAAATAATTTCGCTACTGTAAATGAAAATAATCTGGACTATAAAGCTGGTTTTGAAGCCCAATGTGTTTGATATCCATTAACAAATCTGAATATTGAGAGAAGAACATGTGACTTATATCCACAAGTATTTTATCAGACCACAGATGTTGAAGCACAAGATTTACTTTGTATATACAGTTACAAGTCTATCCACCTGTTTTCCAAGAACACATTTTGGGGTTATTAACTATTAAATGGCTATTAAATGTAATTAATTCTCAATTTGATATTTTTTGACCAACTGTCTTCACATTTACACTTATAGTAAAATAAAACAAAACATACATAGTTAAAGCAAAAGCTATGTAGTGTGAAATTAGTACATAGTTTAGCAAAAAAAAAAAAAAAAAACAGAAAGCAATGTATTACAGTGGACTTGTTCGTTGCATTTTTAGGTCTACCTGCTTACTGTTATTTCAACACCAGATAATGTTTTGGCCATCTTTGTTCAGACTTGAAGTGTAATTTCAATTCTGCTACCTGCATGATGGGATATATTTTCACCTTCACCCACTAAGATATAATAACACATCATCTATCTTTCAAGCTGTGGAATTCCCCTTGTCTTTGATTTCTCATCAGCATTTAACACTTTATGGTGTACTGTGGAATCAATAATGCACTGAAGCATACAAACAAGCTTTATCATGCTCAGAAAGCATGCTGTGAATTAAATAGGGTCAGTTTCTGTCCCCAACTTCCTCCTCATTTAGCAGTTGTATATGTACTTCCCCAATAAGAAAACAGGCAGACAAAAAGTATGTTAATAGGTTAAAAAACAGAAGATATGACTCTATGTTTTTAAACTATCATTCCCCAGTGCTGCAATTGACGATCAAACCAGACATACATATGTGTCCTGAAATTCAAGGGATATCCACTACACAGCTCTAAACAGACATAGCACAGTTTTACTTCCATTAAAATTACATTGCAGTAATAGAACATTTTTACACACTACTTTACTACCACACAATCTTTATATGGGCTAATGGTAAGGAGGTTGAAGGAGGTTCCTCAAACCATAGTTGTTAAGTTAACTGTAAATTCTGCTAATCTAAAATCACCAGCACCAACAAAAAAGTAACAACACCACTGACTAAGTTGGAGGCCACACAAGATCACAGAACAGGATCATCATATGCTGAAGAGTCTAAGCTGCCTGTTCTCAGTTGCAGTACAGATGTCAGCCCCTAGTAACAACTTCAGCATGAGAACTGTACATAGATGTCTGCCCAAATAACTGAAGCATAATATCACCGTGCACAATACGCAATGTTGGTTTGAGAGGTGAAAATCACAAATCCAGTGGACCCTGAAGCAAAGAAAGTTGCTGGAGTATTTATTCATATTTCATAATTCGGCAGATGGAAGAATCAGTTTTCATTTGGGGGATTCAAGGAGAATGCTTTCTGCCTGCATGAGTGTTGGCTGACGAAAAAATAAGGCTATTGTGCATGGTTAAAGACAGGCAACTTAATATGTTCCAGCATATTCAAAACTTACTATTTTTAATGGAATTGCCATAATTTTGGACTTACTTCTGTTTGTTATTTACAGTATTTACTGGATGAAGCTAAATGATGACTACTTCCATATGTCCCCAAAGCAGATTTTGTTGTGAATGAACTTGACTGGACTGTACACCAAGATATAAAGAACAAGTTTTAGCTTACCCATCCACTTTTTAATAAAAACTTAAAGATGCATTAAGCTTGAAAACAGAAAATGACTGAGTGTCTGTATTTGTGTTGCATATTAACGTACAATTTTTCCAGAAGCTGATATTGTATTTATTCTGTACACAACGTTGCCACAAGGTTGAAAGTTGACGAATCTGCACAAACAAGCCACCATTATGCAGACATGGGTCTTAACTTATGCAGCTTTCAACAAAATCAGCGAAATGACAGACGACTAGCCACACTGGTTCGTAGGTATTTCAGGAAGTCAGTAGCCCTCTTATGTGAAACATGGGGGCAAGAGCCTTGCTGATCACCCAAAACAAACCCACTGCCTAGCCCAACTGGCACTACCACAAGGACAGAAATAAGGGATCGTATTTACAGATGCCTGGCAGCTGGGTGGCAATGTGGTGAGAGAATTCAGGAACCACAATATTTGAAAAACCTTGACTGTAGATTCAGCTGAAGCTAGATATGAAATTTTGAACGTGTCCTCTCGCAAGGTTTCTTTCCCGTTCATGCCTGTCCTTATGGTTGAGCAACTCTATTGAGCCATGTTCCTTGCTGACTCATGAGTATTCACACCTAAAGGCCCAGAACTAAAGCCCATTATCATTATCAATCTAGCACTTTTATTACTAGTAAATTTGTCTTTCTATCATCATGGGGAATTTCCACTGAAACTAACTGCTTCTACACCTCCTCCTACTCCTAATCCTAACCTTAACCTCTGTCTCTTTTGGCTGCTCAAACTAAATTTGCAGTTCTTTTGAAAAAACAAACAAGCAAACAATGTTTCTTGTGAGGACAGTAAACTATCAGTGGAGGGTAAAAAGTTAGATCTTTTTGTCATTGAAAGGTCAGTTGGTCTGTATGAAGTTTGGAGTTGCACATAATAATAGTTCAGTAATCTCCTTAGTATAAAGGCTAAACTGACAAAAATATTCTATGTAGTTATTGATGTTGAGCTGTTAGAAAATACTGTACACTGCTTGCAAAACTTCAGAGCAGCCCAGCTGCAGTTCTGACTTTGATTACCTCTGTCCTTAAAGTCACCTCATTATACTCTAAACTCATTATTGCTAGACTCTTAACCTTCAGGACTGATTTTGGCACGGACATGATTATTACTAACAAATTATATTGAGATTTGTATTTACACCCTTTATTTAGTAGGTTATCATTGCTATGATTAAATGATTAAATAAAACAATAGGATTTTTACAATACATTACATTTTACCACACACTTGGTTTACAGCGCAACATGAAAATGTTTGAACCCTGTATGAATGTTGTATTAAATGAGTGCTCAATAATCCAGGTAAGTAAATCCCAGTGAGCTGAACCAATTCATCTGTATACATCTGGTTTTAGTGGGACAAATGTTTAGTCACTCAAGAGACTTCTTCCGTCTACCACAAAAAAAAACACATTTCTCCATCAAAAACCATGTATCTAAATGAATTGATTCAGTGCTCTGGGCTACTTTAATACATCACAAAATGTTTTTCTAAAAGTAGATACAGTAGATACAGGGAACTTAAGCTAACTCAATCTAAATATCGTGTGGTTTAGGTACTGGAAATTAAGCTATTTTTTTCATGAAGAAAAGCTGAAACTCTGGGATTGGTGGGTTTCCTCACATGAACTACATGCTGCAGGTCATTCCACAACACTGCATTAAGACTTTACAAAACGTTAGTCTTATTCTCCTTTTTCCATTCTTTGGTAGAATGACTTTTGTGCCTTAGGCTCATCTTGCATCATGACACACTTTCTCTTGAGATTGAGTTGACACACAGATGTCCCATCATTTTCCTATAAGATTTGATGATATAATTAAGAATGCATTGTTCCATCAATGATGGCAAGATGATCTGACCCAAATGCAGCAAAACACACATACACCATAATACTTTATCATGTTTCACAGATGGGATTAGTTTATTATGATTAAGTGCATTGTTTCAGTTTATCCTAACATAATTTTATTTAAAACATAGTTGTTTTTTCCAGTAACCTTCTGGTTTGTCCATGTGACCTTTCCCAAACTGCAAATGAGGAGTTTTCATTTTGGAAAGATGTGGATTTCTTCTTGCAACCCTGCCATGCACATAATTGTTGTTCGTTTTTCTCCTGATAATGGATTAATGTACATTAACATTAGCCAGTGTGAGACTATAACACGACTTGCTCTTGGAATGATCTTTACTAGTCAAGCATCCTTTGCGTAAGGGTAACAATGGTCATTAAATTCCTCCAATGGTACACAAACTGTCTGACTCTGGTTGATGAAGCCCAAACACTTTATTGGTGGTTTTGTAATGTTCGCCAGTCTGATGAGCACCAGCAACTCTTTTATTTAATTGGGTTCTCTTTATGCATATATATAGAAAATTCTAACTGGCTTACAAATTGTCAGTGCTCACTGTATATCATGCTGTCTTGTCAAAATATTTAATTTTATTGCTTTATGTCATTCAGGTTGTTTTTGGTGAACAACGCTGTATGTTGCTCACCCACCAGAGCAGCAGTTTCAGATATCTTTCCTTCTTTCAAGCAACTATGGACTACAAGGTAACCTGCAAGGTAACATGCATTTGAATGCAGTGTGTTTACACAAAGCACTTTAAGGAGATCAGCAGAAGTCAACAACTTTGCAATAACCATAATGTAAAAAATGAAGACAGCAGCCTAAAGCAAATCAGTAATGTAAATATTATTTCAGATCATTTATTGTAATCACAGCAACAGTGTTCATTAAACATTTACATTGTACATGGTAAACCTGTGTATCTGCACATGACTGCACTGACTGGAAACCAGCTAAAAAGTGTTTACGGTTATAAAAGTGATTATGTGTATATAAGCTACAGTGTTGTGGAAAATATGTGATTTCATAAATCAGCAGCCACTTTACTGTTACTATTTTCTACCATGGTGACAATGCATTAACTGATATTCATCTTGATAGGTTGATTGTGTTGTTCTCTTACATTACTAAATCATAAAAAGTCACCCGGTATTCAAGTATTCACCTAAACTTCTCAAAATATTTAAAGACATTTTTGACAACTGACAAAGTTATGCTAGTGGAATACCACATGTTAAAATCACAAATGGACCTACAGCTGGCCAAGATATACAAAAGACAAAATCCATGCAACTGTACACAACAGAACTGTGATGAGAGGAGGCAGTGCAAAATCACATTACAGACATAGCATCCTGATTAAGATCAAACCAGCAGTGAATAAGGCAAATCCCACAACCCCACTAGAACCCTTCTGTGTAACTCAAGATTTTTAGTAAACAGTAAAAATGAAATTTGAAATCTTGTTAGTCTCTACCAAGACTGGGACTGCATGTATCACACAAACATGGGCCCACAAGAATGTTCCAAATGAGGGTTTTCAGATGTTCAAGAAGGACAGAGACACTAGTCTTAACACAAAATAGCAAAGTGCAGCAGTGTACACTAAAAATAACAGACATACAGTAATACTGCTGGGTGTTAAGTAGGACTGATTCCATAGCACTTTTACATAATGCAAATATGCATGATGTTCTGTAACAGTGGATGTATTATTGTGTCCTCCTCCTATTGACAAAAATGTGAGAAAGTAGCTTAATTGATTTATTACAACAGACTGGACTGTGGTCATGTCTGATATGTGTATTTTTTCATCAAACACAAAGATAACCTCAAAAGGACCTGGAGGCCAATCTTGCATTTGCAATATGTTCATGAGTTCACCATCAGGCGAACTCTGCATAAGAACTGTGTGTATGGATAGAAAATAAAGAGCAGCCATTATTAATTAAGAACATTTCTGCATGTTTAGATCTTGCTAAGGACCACCTGGATGAGCCAGAGGACTTCTGAGATGTTCTGCTGACAGATGGGACAAATATATTATTTTTTGGCTTAACTAAGAAACTTTGTTTTCTGCAAACAAAACATTGCATTCCAAGGTAAGAACCTCATCCGTACAGGGAAACATGATGGTGTAAATTATCATTGTTTAGGACTACAAGAAAAGCTGGCTTTCCATTACTGAAGAAACTATGAATTGTACATTTTATCCACAGATTATACAGGTAACTATATAGAAATATCAGAACCAAAAACATGCCAAAAGGGGATACAGGACAATGATTTTTCTATAAGAGGTGAAGAGATACAGTTTGGGTTAAAAGTCTTTGACCACTACTGAAAATGCTTCTGTTTTGTAATTTGCTCAAATGTCATACACTATAGAAGTTTGTGGAAACTTCTTCTAAATACAAAACGCTGCTATTTAAAAAACACTCACTTGTAAAATATTCTAATATAATATAAAGCAAACACTTTTGGATTCTATGTAGTGGCAGTAGAATGGGTGGTACTGAATACCCAAGTGAATCTCCATAATAAAGCTGTATTTTGCTTGTCAGTTCATCAACTTTCTGCCCTCATGCCCAATCCATAGAGAACTGGTTTACCAACTTTGATTGAGAACTTCGCTAGCTTGCACGGAACCTTGACATCAACCTCATCAGACACCTTGAAATTGCACCTCAATGCCAAAAGTGAGCTTATTGTCTAACATCAGAAGCTGACCTCACAGTCATATTCCAAATTCTAGTAAAATGCTTTCCTAGAAAAAGAAAAAGCTTTGGGGGGCAAACTCCATACTAATATGCATGTTTTTAATTTTTTGGGGTGTTCGCAAACATTTGTTTAAATTCTGTATAATATACAATACAATTTGAGAGAAAAGTTATTCAGAATGTTCCCGTTTTGCTGTAATGACAGCATGCACTCATGCTGGCTGCACCTCCACACGTTTGTACAAAATCTGATGATTTATGCGTAACTGATGCATATCCTAGCATGATTTCACAATATTCCAAAGAGCATATTGTAATGTAACTGAATCCATGGCTTTCTCTGTCTTTAGTCCTCCCTATAAATGCTCAGTGGGGTTTAGGTTACTCGACTGTGGAGGAAAATCCATGACAATCAGCACTAATTTAGCTTTGGATTAAACTGATGCAGTATATAAGTATATAAGTCCTCTTTTACGTTTACATTCATGTAATTTATTAAACTGCCTTATCCAGAGTGAATCTACAATTGTGGGTTAAGGGTCTTGCTTAAGTACCCAACAATGGAAGCTTGGCAGATGTGGGATTTAAACCCTGAACCTTCTGGTTTCTGGTACAGTACTTTAACTGCTGGGTCACATTAGCCCTATACACTACAGCTCTCAGAATTGTGACCCCAACTATATGACAGTTTTCTTAAATTATAAGCATTAACATATTATTTAGATGTGCTACTCCTCGTATAAAGCAGGTTCCCCCTAAAAAACATTGCACCTGTATACAGGATACTGTGATATGCTTAACCCACAATGAAAGCGGGAACTGCTCCAGATATGTGATCTAGGCAGTGATGTCGGGGAAGCACATCTCACCTTGTTGGTTGATGTGTGCTCTCACCTTTCTTTATTACCACATGATGTCATGTGGGGAAGGGAAACATCAGTGAGAATCAGTGAATGACATTAATGCCTTCATCAGCCAGGGGCTGCTTATACATACTTGTCAAATGAGGCATCAAATGAGCATATCCAGCACCATAAGGAACCCAGGACCCACTGCACTAGGTTCTGATGATTTGATCTCAGTATCTTACATCAGTTCAAGGTACCATTGGTTGTCATGAGGTTACCACTGCCATATTGATCATGCTGGATGATGTTGCAGGCAGCATAATGTTGACCAAGGCATCTTTAGAATCTTTAATGTCACCTATGGGTCCTATGGTGTGGACCTGTTCTCATCTGTGAATAGAATGGTGCACTCTCAAAAAATGCCATTTAAGCTTCATGGTGCACAGGTCCCATTAGAGGATATTAGGCCCTCGTGCCACCATATATCTTTCTTTTGCAATGTAGCAGATATGGCTCCTGATGCATTGCCAGTGCCATTCTATGGCCCTGTCCGTCTCTCCTGGTGTAATGGCCCATTTTTTGGTATTTCCTCCATGTTCTTTAGACTGTGTTGAAAGACACAGCAAAACTTCTTGCAATGGCACATATGGAAGTGCCATCCCTAATGAACTGCAGGTACAAAATGCAAAAATAGGGAGGTACCAGTCAGGAATGATAAGAAGAGATTAACTGTCTGTGGCCATCACCTGCCATTGCATCAAAGTGGGTGAAATTGATTCACAATCACTTAGGCTTCCTAAATGGACAAATTGCTGGAGTTTAAATAGCTGTTCCATTAATTGTTTGAGCAGTGAAGTTACAGCTAATGATATGTACAGCATAGAGACATTGTATCACAATATTCATAGGGCACCATTGATCTGTTTACCAAGGTTTTATTTGGAACAGGCTACTCCCATATAGGTAAATAAATGCATTTCTATGTACATATGCATTTTACACCATCTCCCATGCATTGCAACTTTTATGCATTGTAAATGTTTAATAATGTTTAAGGACACAAATGGCATATTGTATAATAATTATAATAAGGCTTTGCTGTACCATTAAACTAGGATATGGCATCTTATGGAATGGGCGGGTATTTAGCAGTATTGTTAGTTATGCACATTTCCGCTCCATTTACAATGATGTGCCTTTTTCTGCTAGATACCACATGCAAAATGGCCACGACACATTTCCAACAGGTTCTACCAGTGGCATACTCATTACCCAAATGGGCAACACCATGTTTATCATGGCAGCTTGCCCAGTTTTATGTAGAGCAGGTATTTTCAGCACTTTCAAGCTTAAGAAAAAGTGTCCGTGGTCTGTTTCTGCTTGACCATAACACAAAGAATCCTTATAATATAACATGCCAATACATTTCAAGAGAAGAATTTATTGATGTGGACAATTAAAAAAACAATATCTGCTTTAAAACTTTAACTTTTTGTATTGTTATCGATTTATAGCAAGATTGGTCACTCATGTCAGACTAGGATTTATTTAGAAATTTACCTTATGGGTAAGATGTTGAAATAAGTGACTTACAATGTTTGGGAAAATATATTTTCACCCATCATTTCCACTTAAAATATTTAATACAATCTAGATACCTTACCCTGTTATACAGGTAATAAGACATAACTACACTGTTAGAGTATTGCATGAGTTATCCTTTCGTCATTTTGTAAGAGTGTTTGGATTCAGTGCATTTTACTGTAGAATTGAGGGGAGATCTTTATTATTTTTCTTTTGTTTGTTTTAGTTATTGTTTTATGCTTAAAACTCTTAGTCTTTAGCTTTAGAAAAATTAAGACTTGTTTGGGAAGATCTGGATATATTATATATTATGTACTTTTTCCACATTTTGTTACGTTACAGCCTTATTCCAAATTGTATTAAATTAATATTTTTCCTCAAAATTCTACA
>JAVSBV010000147.1:5868974-5889527 GCA_033117975.1 Parotocinclus spilosoma | reverse complement strand
TATATGTATGTATGTGTGTGTGTGTGTGTGTGTGTGTGTGTGTGTGTGTGTGTGTGTGTGTGTGTGTGTGTGTGTGTTATAAAGGCTTCAAATATTTGTTTAAATATGATGTCAGAACAAGTATATAATTAGATTATTTTTCTAGGTATACGTATATAGAAAATCATATTTCAGCACGCTATTTAATTCGTTACACTTGCACGTCTCCCAATTAAATACTATAGGACAATGGGATTGGACAAATTATAATAAATTATCTATTATTATTGATGTTGTGTAGTATTGGTATTAGTAGTGATATTTGTATTATTACTATTAATATTCTTTCTTTATTTGTTTGTTTATTTATATATTTACATTATTAATATAAGTAACCGGATAGTAGTTTAGTAGTGGTGGTGATGGTGGCAGTAGTAATAGTAATTATATTATTTTAATTGTTATATTATTAGTGACAGTGACTGTTAGTAGTAACGATACATATTCTTATACATATACTTATTTATAATATCCCTTCAGTTCATGCCAATTTTATAATCAAAGAAACCCAATGCTTAAAAACTGAGTGATTCACATACATTCATAACATACAGTTGCTTTTCTGTTCCTCCCCTCACGTTGTTCGTTGCCAGCACGCAATGGTATAATAATTTCCATACAGGGCAGCGAGATCACAAAACTCGGAAACACTAACCCAAGACTATCCCGAGGGAACCAAATGTAACTTCTGATTAAGCCAGGACAGTGATGTTTTGGATGGATAAAGATACATTTCATCTTGTTGATTAAAAACGGATTGTATTCTCCGAAAGAACTAGATAACCGGATTATAAATTGGGCGTATATATACACATGGAATTTTTGATTTTAAATTCCATGTTTATGAATTCTTGATAGTTTACCTTTTGTAGACCTTTGGCTGATCCCTATAAATAATATTTCTTCAGTACAGTCAAAAGATGTGTAGGCATAACATTATTAAGCAACATAACTCATTTAAAAATCCCCTCAGTAATACAAAACACATTTAAGTGCCATGCATCTAAACAACAGGAAAGTAGTATTTTTTATTATTATTGTTAAAATGTAAACGGTACCAAAGCATTACTGTACATCTTACTGTTTAATTCAGCCTTTCCATTATGGGTGATTTTAACTTTTTTTTCCAGCCTGGCACTATGTTGATTATGAACACACTGTGTCAGCTTCATACCATATCCAATACAGTATTTTGGGGTCTTTTGGGGGCGGATGGGAATCTATAGTTTTTAAAGTTAACAACTTTAAGTTACGAGTTAATTCCCAGAGCCATACATGAAAACATTAAGGTGAATCAAGGTGACATGGTGTTTAAACAGCTGCAGTAGACATCCTGCTTGTATGTCTTAGGTATCTAATGTTGAAATATAGTGCAACTAGAAAAGAATTAGGGCATGTAATGACAATATCTTTAGACGAAATAAATGTACGCATACATAATTTAATAAATATTAGCCATAATTATCACTAGACACTTTTTAGCTTATTGCCATACAAACACGTTTCAGTCGCTGCATTAGGATATAAAATGCAACTCTATAAAACTGATAATGACCGAAATGCAGTAGATCACACAGTTAATGTATTCCTGTTACAGTACGGGTGTGATAAAATAATTTAATTATCTTCAATTATTATTTACGCTGTTCACAAATATTAAGGGATATTTCATTATGGGTTATTCATTTTGAAATACTCCCTAATTTTGCGAGCAGTGTAGTTAGTTATTAGGCACCTGAGTAGGAAAAGCTAGACTATGTTGTTCACATTATTTTAGCCCACTCTGTCTCTTTAACATGAACTAAATTGGGATTTATTAGAGAAGAAATTGCAGCCCCATACATGCTAAAACATTTTTAAATTAGTATAATACCAATCGGTGTGAATTTTGTTTTATTTTTTACCAATCATTATTTCTATACAGGCTTGCCTACAATAATGTAAAACCCGCAGTTGTCATTTTTAATCATGAAGATTGTTGTAAAAGGATTAATGAATTATATTTTTTCCAATCGGAATTCAAAGTTTTTACTACTTAAAAATCTACGTTGAAGACAATGAATCGGTCTATTTCATTACGAGGCGACTAAATGGCAGATTAAAAAAAACTGTGCCTGGAAGCCTACTTTTGCGGCAGGGAACTACGCAATATGCAGTATTTTATCTAAATTTAAAAAATAATTATTTTTGGATTAAGTGTTTATTGATACCTGCGAGTCTGCTGAAGTCCAGCTTCAAAACCTCTTGACGGTCGTTTATTCGCATCAATCTATGTTCGCAGTCCGAGAACACGTCTCCATACAGCGCATCAAGAATTGAGATATAGTGTAATTCCCATTTCATCCAGACGAGGGAGACTAACGTTGTTTTCAAACTTCATGCAGTCACGCTGTCGTGTTCGACCCTAATCGTGGATTATTCTATATCACTCTCTTTTATGTGGCATATTTTTTGAACAAAGAGTCTTAAATGTGTCCGAACTCTAGCTCAAAAGATGTGGAGTAAATATGTTGACCGCCGACTAGACCTTATTCATAGCTCTCCGTTTAACTGCGACTGGATGCTCTCACTGAATGGGAGACTGTTTAGGCCTATTATGCTTTCCATGCATTTTTCATCACCTTAACTAACGGTGTTTTTAATACTATATTTTTAGGTCGGTGGAGCCGCTCACTTGAACACCTTATTCAAAGATTGCGCTACGATTCACCCTGATGTTTTCCATGTGTGAATGACTTCTTGTGAGCGAGTGACACTGCTCCTTATTTCTAATGGGTCGACTGTTAACTTTTACAAGTGACATTTTGTGAGCTAATAAAACTGTACATTCTTCACATCCTCAGGAAACACCGAGAGCACGCTGTGATAACGCAGCCTCTTAGAATGTAGTCAGACCCTTATAGATTACATCCAACGACAGAGGTATTGATTACAATTTAATCTAAAATGAGAGCATTCATAAGCTGAAAATTACCTTAAAATAATAAACGTCATTACATATGTTTAGCTCGACATTTTGGATATAGTATTAATGTACACCTTGCGTGCATCAGCAAAGATGAAGTCAAAGTAAATAAACCTTGAATTGAGTTGACATTTCGTAAGCATTTACTCGGATGCTCTGAATTTGATTATAAGTGCAAGTTTCAAAATATATTCTAAAGTGGCATATAGACTGATTAAAATCTGTATGATTTTATAGACTATTAATGATTACTAAAGTATAAATATATTTTTTTTATTAAAACCAGGTCGACAAAGATGTAAAAAGTTGTTTTTGTAAGCACAAATGATACCACTTAAACGTAGATTACTTTTCCTGCAGCTTTATCAGTTGCAGTCTATTGCTCGGAGAATTATGCATTAAATCATTTTCTTTGTTCTCCATCTGTGTAACAGACGAACTTCCACTTTTAAGCGTGATTGTCTTTACCGTAAACCAACGTGCGTTATTTTTGGCACCGCACGCACGCCCTGTGCGCACATTTGCTCTTTAATATGAATTGCTCTGTTCAAGAGGTTAATTTGCTGTCGGGACGCTCGCGCTGGAGTAGCCAATCCGCAGTGGCAGGGACCAATGAGATCAGCCCACTGCTCTCAGCGTAACCGGAGCTACTGACGTGGAGGATGCGTCAAATTAATTCGAGCAAACTTCAGCCTACGGCATCAGACAATTTTCGTCCTTAGCGAACGAAGAGCAGTCTTACCACTTTGGTCAAAGGAAACTCAAATTATTACTTCGGGAGGAAAAAAAGAGCCGATCTCCGGATATTCAAAAGCACCCCTGGAGCTCCGTCAACTGCATGAGGCAGCGTGTTCAGCCATTTAAGGGAAACTTTCAAGGAAAGCATCCCAGTACTACGGGCAAATGGGTGAGCCTTCTTTCACATCTGCATGCTTGAGTAGCAGAGGGATGACAGAAGCACGGCTTGTTTTGCATGCCTGCTAAACGTTAAAAATGACAATAAAATCGGCATCTCCACGGCTGAATCGATTCTATGCAAGTAACTAAACTTGGCTGTTCTGATGTTGCACGTCGACTGTGCTTGCTATTGTCACAAACTTCTGTATTTTTAAAGCTGTGTATAAAGTCATATAGTCTATAGGCCTAAGTAACTTTCTAAATGCACAATTGTCAGGAAAGCTATCACATAAACATTATGGCTACCCAATGTAACTCAAGTTACATTCAAGTTACAACTCAACTCCATTTTAGCCAGAAATATCTGATGCTCGAATTAATGTTTAAAATCCTTTTAAATACTTAACTAGCTGTAATTTTTTTCCATCCAGAACAAACCTATGGGGAGGTGAACCAGTTAGGAGGTGTTTTTGTTAACGGTCGGCCTCTGCCTAACGCCATCCGCCTGAGAATAGTGGAGTTAGCACAGCTCGGGATCCGACCGTGCGACATCAGCCGACAACTCCGCGTTTCTCACGGCTGTGTGAGCAAGATTCTGGCTCGATACCACGAAACCGGTTCCATATTACCCGGAGCAATTGGAGGCAGCAAACCACGAGTAACGACGCCGAACGTGGTGAAGAGTATACGGGAATACAAGCAAGGAGACCCGGGGATTTTCGCTTGGGAGATTCGGGACCGACTTCTAGCAGACGGAGTGTGTGACAAATATAACGTACCCTCAGTCAGCTCCATCAGCAGGATTTTAAGGAACAAGATTGGCAACCTCTCCCAGCCCAACCAGTACGAAAACAGCAAGCAATCTGCGCCACAACCGAGCCTCTCTTATAACCATTTATACCCATACACATACCCCAATGCAATGTCTCCTTCCGGGGCCAAAATGAGCAATCCTCCTGGTGTCCCGGTCACCGGCGGACATGTCAGTATATCGCGCGGATGGCCTTCTGTACACACCGTCAGCAACATACTGGGCATTCGAGCACTCATGGATCCTACAGGTGAGATTCGAACAGAGACGGTTATTTACACTAAATCTTATATTACTAACTATAACTATAACCTACTGCACACAAAAATAGGAGATATTTATTTAGGGGGATATTTATTTTTTATATATCCCCTAATTTTGTGAGCAGTAAATTACGCAATTTTTGTGAGCAGTAAATGTATTATATAAAAATCGGGGATTACGGTCTTTTCATCTTAAATTATATTTACCAAAGAATATAGGTCTAACCGTATATTCCAAAAAGCTATACATTTGTTTTTCAAATTAAAGCATACTTGCAATAATTATATGAAAATTAAAGACAACTGCACTGTTTTTATTTTTCGATGTTGAACTCAAAACATGTTTGAGTTGTACTCTCTCACCGAGCAGGAGCAGGCCTGGATACTACGCAAAAAATGGAGAATGACAATATTAAATCTAGATCATCTAGGACTATAGACACAATCTATAGGCAAACATTATACTACAGAACAAGGCCATATATAAAAAAGCAGCTAGCATAATTTAGCCATACCAACGTTTGTAGTATGTTGGCTCCAGTTTGTAGGGCCTTAAAAATAGGTAGAAGTGTAAACGCAGCACACGAATTCGTTTAATCACCTGCAATAATTATAATGAAATGATAAAACTCTATCTCTAACACTTGACAGAGCGTTTTTTTTATATTGAATTATTTTAGATGATGTAGATAAATTCGTCATAAGAACAATTAGTTGTTGCATTGTCGCATTATTGTACAACCATTTGTCTTATTATAGCTGTAATGTATTTTAAAGTAAAGTAAACACGAGCACAAACTGTATCACTGTTGTTTATCCAGCCATTGCTGGTACTGATGGCTACACACCGAAAATGGAGGACTGGAGTGGCGTGAACCGAGCGGCTTTTCCTTCCACACATGGCGTGAACGGAATGGACAAATCTCCAATCGAGGCTGACATAAAGTACCCTCAGGTGAGATATTCTTCATGCACTCTGTACATTTGACATTATGGTGGACCTGCTCGAAATATTTTTTGATTGCATGATCAAGAATAATGTAATAATAATAATTAGACTCGAGATCTAAAGTGTGTGTGTGTGTGTGTGTGTGTGTGTTGCTTCCTGTTTCCTCAGCCTTCATCCACACTGTCTAGTTACGTTGCACCCTGCGCATATTCTACCCCCAATCAGTATGGGGTGTATAGTGGTGCAGCAGGCAGCTATGTGAGTCCTGGACACCACTGGCAAACACAGGGATCGAGCGCCATGACTATCCATTCAGGAGAAATTCACTCCTCCATGTCCTTTAAACACACCATCCGAGACGGTAGGAAAAAACTCTTTTGATTTGGTTTTGTTAGAATTTTAAAATGCATTACCCTATCCATGTTTGTATAATAAACAATAACAGTGAACAGGGCTGTAAATTAAAACAGAACATTTTTTAACGATGAAGAATTGTACAAAAAATGTAAAAGTGATTGTAAACTATATCAGATTAAAAACAACAGATTATACTGAACATTCAAAGCCTATATCATATTTACGGAATAAAAAAATGACGTCTAACCATGCTGCAAAATATTTTGGCTTAAACTCATAAGTGATAAACCGTTTGTGGATTTTATGGATAAAGTTTATATCGCTACAAATGTTATGGACGTAACCCTAATGAACACGTACAGTGACATTAATGTGCCAATACCGTATTCGCTTTTGTATAAAATGACCTAATTCAGCTTAGGTTATTTTAATTAGGAGTTGGAAAATGCCAGGGATATGCCCCTATTAGACTTAAACATTACTTTACGTGAATATTTTTCAGTGACAAATATTGTTAAGAACGGTCAGCTATGGTGAGGGTTAGGAAAAGTTCATGTTAGGTCAAATTCTGATCTCAGCAGGAGCGCATTAAGTCACGTTAAATAACAAGCAGTGACATCATGAAAATTTTACCGTTTATGAATGTATGACATCAGCTTTGTTCGTGCTTGAAGACATTTTGGAGTCACGTTGTGTTTATAAAAAAACAAATTAGAACTTGATTTACCCAAGTATTCCCTTCCATGTGAAAATACGGTTTAGAAATTTCTCTTGCTTCGTTTATTGGGTCCATTTGTTCAGTTCGCTTAAAATGAGAGGCAAATTTCGGCTACGTTATGCAATGACAAACAAATTAAGAAATCAGTAAACTAATTTTAAAAAACAGACCGCTGTTCTTATATCATGATAATAAATAATTTAACATGTAGCTTATTATAATTAACTGATTCTGACAGTGGCTCTTTGCAGAACAATACATTATCTAACTTACATTTCATAAGCACTATAGGATAGTGTTTTGTGTTTTTGTACAGTAAACATGTTTGGCTTTAAACTTTTGTCTGGGTTAATTCTGAGTTAGGAACAGTAATTACACATTGTTTGCCCTCTAAGTCTCTTGTGATTGTACTTCACAGGAGACAGAAAGCCCCCGAGTCCCCTCAGTAAGCAGCAGCACGAGGCTCTCAGCACCATACACGGACTCAGTCTTCCTACGTCATCATCATAACCATGGAAAGCGCACGTGACGCGCGCATTTTAGCACCAAACATTTTAGACGAGCGAATCTAAAACATGAACAGTAAGATCAGATACTACTTTAACTCATGGGGTTCTGCCATGCATTCCTTTTTCCAAAAAGAAATGAATGTAATGTTTTTTTTTTAATTGCTTTATTGCATTTGTGTTTGTGCCGCAGTGGTGGCTGGTTATTTTACATTCTTCAGAGTATATGTCTGTCTCTTGTACGCTATTTATAACAACGACTGCAATTACGAAGGCGAAACGAGAAACTGACAAGAACATCTTAGAAATAGTGTAAAGTTTTTAGTTACGTGATCTTGCCAGTTTCTTCCAGGTGGAAATAACTGCAGTTCCTTAATCAAAATCAAATATGTGAACTTAATTAATTGTTAATGTAAATATAGCAAATTCTTTAATTATATATTTTTATAAATTCATCTGTAAATATGCTGAATAAAGGTACTGTATAAGTGACTGATATAGACTGCATACTTATTGTGTTTTATTACACTTTGAAGCACAGACTAAATGCCCAGAGAAAAGTGTATCTTTTTCTTCGTTTCTTTTTGCAGTTGTTTTGATTGCTATCAAGTTCATCATGAACATCTAGTAGGATGGGGTATCCCAGAACTGACCACAATTAGGTGCAAGAGTGCTGTTTTGACTCGGGATTGCTTTTTGTCCTGAAACAGTTCAGTGCAACATGTGGACGATAAAGGCAATTTTGTTTTCCTCTCATGTGCTACCATGCTTAATGGCCCTCAGCAGCGCTTGGCGCCTTATGTGATGCTATCTTGGTATATTCCGGGCCAAATCCACAAGGTTAAGACGATATCTAATATCTGCCTGATTGACTTTTGATTCTTATATGTAAGCTGTGTACTGAGCTAGGGTTTTTTGTTCTTTATTTCTTTTACTTTTTTCTTTTCGTATCGTCTCGTACTTCCTTTCATTTTTGTCCCATTCGAGGCTGTTTACTCTACCCTGCCTGATCTGTCTATATAGCAGGGTACAATTTAAATTTGAGCATTTCGCTTAGGCTATATTGGTCTTGAATCAGTGACATGTCTTGGTTATTTTTTTCTGGGTTAGTTTTTCATAAATAACATTTTATTTTCGTTTTAATGTGTATGATCGTTGGCTGAGGACTTCTGCATTTTAATTTTCAATTTAGTTGACCTGATTTTAAAGGCTAAGGCTTCGGGAATCTGGTGCTCATGTTTGTGATCCACATGAGTTTGGGTAATTTGCCTTAAATGGACACTTTCGGCCGTGAACTCTGCCTTCGTTAAAAAGGGCATGTCCCATTGTAGTTTGTTAGTATACAGTCTGTATCTGACTTGTAATCTATTTTACAGAGTTAAATTTAGAATTCCCAGGGTGAGAAAATTAGATATGTGAGAAGAATAATTATAATGCTAAACCACCACATGCAGCTTCAAAAACCTGTTTTATTGCTAAACTGATGTAAATTTTAATATGCTGCTATAGCCACCGAAATAATAATGCTGTCCAAAAAAATCACATTTTTATTTGTGCGTCCAGGCCTACGTTACTTCCGAATTCCGTTCTAAGCCCTACAATTTCAAAATCTAGAGGTTATGCTTGTTGTTTTTTAACAATAATAATAATAATAATAATAGTAATAATATTACTATTATTATTACTATTATTATTATTATCATCATCATCATCATCATCATAACTGCAACAGTAGGCTTTTGCTCTATTTGTGGTAGGCGTAAATGCGGTCAGTCATCACTACCAGCCAAATGCGGCCAAAATTATTATATAGGCTACAAATATTATATACATTGTATATTTTGTATATATTGCCATACTGAGAAATTAATACCGGATTTACATAATGTGCACTGGAAAGCGTAAGATATAGCATACTATACTAGAGTGCCCGATAAAGCAAGCATCACAAAGCAAGTTAGAAAAATAATAACTACAATAAATTACTGGTGCACACTAACACGCGCCACTTCTCCTACATACTATTAGTTAAACACTAACACACCCGCAGTAAGAGATATTATTTTTTTGTTAACGGCCTTGGATATTACAGTAAAATCAGTGTTTTTATGAATGTAAGTGGAATTAAGTTATTCTGTTTTACCCCACTGTAGTGCCAACCTCCCCACGCAGTCACCCAAACCAACACAAATTATTTTCACCCAGCCATGTTTACAAAAAATGTGACTGTGGTGCACTAATGCTTTTCTCTTCTTTTCTTTAATTTATCCAAGGACGTATATATTAATCAACATAACATATATTATTATTATTATTATTATTATTATTATTATTGTTGTTGTTGTTGTTGTTGTTGTTATTGGTAGTAGTAGTTGCTAGTTTTATGATTAGATTATTATAATTTTTTATATTGATGATTATGATTATTGTGATAATTTACTGTTATTGTCATAGTATTAGTATTAGCAACAATAATAATATTAAAAACAACAATAATATAAACTGCTGACTAGGGTACATTCCAAAATTAAAACCTACATAAAGTGAATTATTTACTGGGTCACTCGTCAGAACAAGCAAATAACAATACTGCATCAGAAAAAGACATGAAATGAAAAAGACAATTTAATTACTAAAATTACTATCAATATTTTGCACCTAACATGTCCTCAGCACGTCCTTACCATTCTCGTATATATTCAATTTGTCTGTTTTATTATTAAGAATGGCAGCTTGAAAACAAATAAAGATAAAAGTCTGATTCTGTAGTCTGAAGTTGTGAAATGACATTTGCTATAGTTAAATTAGCAAAGGCTAATGAATTTGTATAATAAATCAAAATTTCAATAATACTAATTCTATAATGTACTGATCACACTGCAGAGGTATTATATTAGATGGGATGGGATCAGATTTCATTTTGGTTCTAAAGGCTGCATTTTGGCTTGCTGTTGGTTAAGGCTGTTGGTGATGTGGCTGAAAGATCTAGGTGACATCTTTTGGAAGATTGTTGACAGGCTCTCTTTGCACATATACCCCTCAGAGAGGCACTTAAAGTTTCAAATGTCTTTTCCTAAGATGAGCCTCCACACTAAAAAAGTAGATGTTCCAGTGTTCCTGATCATACAAGAAAACTGTACTTTCACCAGTGTAATTCCAAGGAAAGCCTTTTTCATATTTCTGTGTGTTACTCTGCAGAGCTGTGACTTCATGTAGAGTAACTCTTGTCAAGTCAAGTTATAATCCAATGTGCAACAGTTGGAATACGAACTAACTAAGTGCACGCCATAGGTCATACTTTGTTGTTTCATGAGTGTATGACCTTAGTAATATATTGCTCACAAAAATTAAATACCCCCTATTTTTTGTGAGGAGTGTATTATTACATGTATAATTCTGGATTTTTATTGATTACTTTTCCACTTTTGAGCATGTAGTAATGAATCAGCATTTCCATCCAAAGATTTATGTGACCTTGTGAAGGATATTCATCTCTGTGCCAGAATGATCTATGCACACTAACCTCCTATTTAATTCTGAAAAATATCTGACCTGTGAATCTGACCTCAACAAGAAAGCTCACAGTCTAGACTATTTAAGACTATTTGGTATAGCAGTCTGACTTCATTCAATGTGGTTGTTTGATAGGAACACAGAAGAGTGCCACAAAACCTTGCCTATTAAAACAAATCTGCACAGACACAAAATAAAGGATCAAAAACATTATTTGGCAACGATGAAAGGCTAAAACTGCCTGGGAAATCATAACCCTATTATGCTTTGAACTCTGGAAATGCAACTTGCATTTATATGCCAGTGCATAGAGTGCTACTGAACCTTGAGTCTTACAGATTCAGATTTGAAGTGCATGTTAAATAAAATCCTCTCTATAGCATGATAATTGTCCAAAAAGAAAACGTCTTTACATTATTTGTACTTAGACTCAGCTTGGTTTATTACTTACAGAATAAAAATGTTTTTATGATTGCTGTGTAAAACTGAATCACTTTAGTATGTTCTACAGATGTAAGAAATATACAAGGCATGATACAGTATTGTTTTTGGTTAACCATGCATAAGTCAACTCTCAGACAAGTATACCGAAAATGCATGTAAACAAGAAAAGCACTCTAAAAGAACTTTAACATAACATAAAACAAAAATAATGAAACTGAAAATGGAATAAAACATTTGCTGCTTTTTCCAAGATTACACTACATTGTTACATACACTAAGAGTTTAATGTATTGTATGGAAGCTGTGTGAGTGAAACTGAAGCAAGTTGAGAAGATAACTTAGCTACCAAGCTAACAATTTTTCTTAGTTGGTTAAGAAGTTAATTGACATTCATTTGTCTTCTATGAAGCTGACTGAGGACAGGTTGCTGAAACCATGCCCAAACCACACTGAAACCATCTGAAACTATAAATGACCCAACATATTTGGCTCATCATTATGCTATTATTGCAAAACAGAGCCAAGGCCCATTTTCCTTACAGTTGCACGAGAACAAAGAATATAATAAAATGCAACAAGTGTTATTTTCAAATCTGCAGAATCGCTGAACTGTGTCTAAAAAACAATCTGAAAACTTACAATATTCTATTGAATAATTACCATAGTGTACTATATTCTCTTTTAAAGCTTAAACACCTAACAGAAGTGGAGTAAATCCTCTAACATTTCCTGAATATATTATTCTCCTTTTAAGTCCTTTTATGAATGAAATGATTTACAGAAACAGCATCGGAAAAGTACAATACACCCCTTAAGTGAGGGACCATTAGGGACTGCAAGGTTAAACAGATACTAATGGTAATGAAACTCAACTGTTAGGTCAAACAATGTGAAGAGCTATATCTCCACATCATCTCAAAGAGACATGAACATTATTTTATTTTAAAGAGCCATTTGTCATTGTCTCCTGTATGTGTAACACATTGAACTGTTTATTTAGAGACAGGAGCTTAAGAGCCATTTCCACATTAAAATGTGCTAGCCATGTCTGAGCTACTGGTGCAGTCCTCTGTTTTATAAACATACATACTTCTCCTGATTAAAATGCTTGGAAGGACAAATTTCAAGCTAATAACATTCCGTTTTGTGACTACAATTACAGATTACCATCCAGTTAATCTAGGTTATTTCTGTAATCCTGAAATGGGTCAATATACAAACCTAAATCAAAACATTAACATTTACTCTGACTTTTATGATCTTTCGATGCAGAATCCAATACACTTCATGTTTTTATGGTTAATTTAAATTAATCTGTTAATAAACATCCATTCTTGCATTTCAGGCCTGCAACATATTTCCAACATGTTGGGAAGGGGAAATTATAATGATGTGATTTCAAAAATGAATGTACTCAAGATTTGGTACAAAAGCAGTACCTACTAAAGTCTTTGAGTAGCAAAGAGGGACAGATAATCTCCAATTCGTCAGTATTGTTACTAATAGAAAAGTTGGTAGATTTGCGTATTTCAGCGCTACCCCAGCCTTTTGATTTGGCTTGTTTTGTGTTGTGAAAAAATGCATGGGTGTTCCTGGAAATTATGATGGCTTTAAGGCAGTATTTTCTTCTTTTCCTCATTGTGGTACAGTGTAAATGACCTTTTACAAGGGCACTGACATAAGTCTTACAAGGACAATCCCTGACTTTTGGACTGATAATTGCTGATTATATACTTTTGGTCTTTGGTCCAGAGAACATGACTGCCAAAGTAGTCATTGCAACTTCTGTACATTGTTCACACGAGGCTTGGTTTTCGCACATTAGCAAGTTTTAACTCAGTATTGTAATGCTTGTCAAGTAACTCCTTGCCCATGTGGTCATATTAGTCAATAAAGAGTAGCAGTTCTTGATTCAGTTCAGTTTGAGGGATTGAAGATCACAGTTTCAGTTTGGGCTTGTGCCATTGCCCTGTACACAGTGAAATTCCTCCTGATTTATTTAATTGTTTAATGATATTATACACTGTAGAGAGAGAAATATCCTTTTTTAGGATTTTGTCTTTGTACCAAATCATGAGTACAAAAATGATCTAAATCTTTAAATCATCTATTGGAAATTATATTATTACTTATATAAACATAGTAATTATTTTGTATTTACCTCATTACTAACCCTAAAGTTCCCCTGACCCAAATTTCATGAAATGTGTAGCAGGCCTGAAATGCAATAATAATAATAATAATAATAATAATAATAATAATAATAATAATAATAATAATAATAATAAATGAAATGAAATTGACCAGACAAAACAATAAATATTTTACATACGCTTTGCAATTAAATACAAATCAAAGTAAATATAAGACACTGCATATTTTAAATATACATTTTCCATACTGCTGCAGTGTTTTTTGATTTGAGTTGTATAACAACAGTTTAGGTTGTTTTGACAACACCTGCTGAAACTCCAACGACTATCCCCAAAGAACACAGGAACAGGTGCAAACATGCCATATAAAGGGAATTAGTCATTTTCCCTCTTTTAGGCACAACCAATTGTGTTTGCATGTGATGCTAGTTATAAAGTATTTAATTTGGGGTGTAACTAGCTGCTTGCCAGTCACAGTTCACAGCAAGATATTTCACAATTAAATACCCAACCTGTACACTACACAAACAAAAAACTTTATTAATACTTGCACAGACTTATGCAAAGATTGTTTCCTGATTTTCTAAACGCCAATATTTCAACACAAGGAACTCTGAACTTCCAAAAAGTTTGGGCACTTTTCCAGATTACTTACTGCTGTTTTATATGGTCTCATGACATAACTGATTTGTTATTTGTTCATTAATCTTAATAGAAATATTTAATATTTGTGTTTTTTTATGCAAAGCTAGTGCTGACTTCTTTAACTTCTTTGTGTGTGTGTATTTAAATGTTTTGGTAACTTATTTCACGTGAAAAACCCATTTAACACCAAACCTTGTCAACCTTGCTAGTAATCTAACAATAGATAATGGAAACACAACACTTGTTGCATAATAAGTTAGAAAATCATACAAGCTAAGCAGACCTGTCTGACTGTTAGCTAGCAAAGACAACTGGCTAATTATGTTTAGTATGCATACCCTACATGAAAACTGCATATAATATATATATATATATTTTTGCAATATCTTTAGTAGCTCTTAAGTAATCCATTAAAAGACCCCATTAAATCATGAAGCATGACATAATTATTGCAACTTATTCACAGTTTTGGCTTTAAAGTAGCAGATTTGACCCAAATTATGTTACATCGATAACAAATATTTGTGGGAAAACACAAAACATATACAGTAATAATCGATTCATTGAATGCTGATTGATATTTGCAACATTCAAGAATGTGAATTTTTAACATTTTTTAAGTCCCTTCAGGTATTCTTAGATTTCTGTGAAAACAAAACATCCCATTTATTTGGTAAATAAATAAATGGTAAAGATTTTCTTATATGAAACTGTTTTGTTATTGATATATTTCTGGAAAATATCATTTAAATAAATTGCTTTATGTAATTATTACAACGCCAGTTTACGTTGTGTAGAAGGTAAAAGTGGTCAGTGATTCTTTGTAAGTC
Organism: Parotocinclus spilosoma; assembly: GCA_033117975.1. Lineage (NCBI taxonomy): Eukaryota > Metazoa > Chordata > Actinopteri > Siluriformes > Loricariidae > Parotocinclus > Parotocinclus spilosoma. Next base: position 5,874,437 of record JAVSBV010000147.1, on the reverse strand, counting down.
ACTGTAAGAATACAGATTCACAAGCTCTGAACTGATTTGTAACTTTGCTGAGATTTTTCTTCTAAAATGCTGTATGACCATTTGTATGGCACACCAAACATGTTTTTCCTGATTGTAATGATTTACACAATATGTAGCTTACCAGACCTGGGTTAGCCACATTTCTCTTAACTACACCAGTAATATTCCATTCTCCTGTTCCTTTCACTGGATATACAAATTCCTTGTGCAGTGACTCTCCTTAAGCAACAATAAGTCCTTAACTGTATATTACATCCCAGAGCATTTCTAAATGGTAAGCAGGGAAATACATGCAAAATTATCATTGGTTCTTATTTCTTAACACTGTATTAATAACTTTAAAAAATAAATATTGCTGCAGCACAGTGGTGCAGTGATTAGCAGTCACTGCGCAGCTCTGAGATTCCCAGTTCTTTTCCAGTCTTGGATTCTGCCTGTGTGGAGTTTGCATGTCCTCCCCATGTCTGTGTAGATTTTTGTACTCTTGTGCCCTCCCACTGTCTGAAGACATGCGTTGATTGGTGTTTCAAATGCCCTTATTGTATATACTATATGATATATTGGCACCCTGTCTAGAGTTGCTCTTTCCATGTGCCCTGTGCTGCTTGCTAAGCATTTACTGGCAACCCTGACCAATAATCAAGCAGATAAGAAAATGAATGAATTAACAAATATTGCCTGAGTGGCACAAGGATTGAACATGCTAGCCTAGTCCAAGATTTGTCTTCCAACTGAGCCAGACATCACATTAACACTATATATACTAACACTAAGGAAGGGACGTACAGTCAGATGACTATCTCCTGGCACTGTAATAAGACTCTTTTTTTTTTAACAATGGACTCCTATCCAACCCTCCAATATACTGGCATCCAGTTCATGGCATGATTTTGACTGCACCTAGTGTTATATGGCAATAGGAACCAGAGCCCCACTACCCACTACAGATAAGCGGGCTTAAAATACAAGGAAAATTACAGGTGTAGTGACAAATCATTCCAACCTTTGCTTGCTGTTTAAATAGAGTCCATGTTTAATTTACACTTTCCAAAATGTTATCTGTTACAGTACTATATGATTACAAGCACTATATGTTAAACATAGTGTGTAAAATGTATTTATTTACATTATCCTTCAAGCCATCCAAAGAGGATGGGTCCCTGCTCAGTCTGGGTCCTCTCATGGAGTCTAAAGGAGTTTTCTAAAACTCTTTTCTACTCCTTTTCTAAAGGAGTTTTTTTCTTGGCACCGTCTTGATTAACAGGGGGTTTTGGTCTGTTACTCTTGGGTTCTGTAAAGCTGATTGACACTATGTCCATTGTAAAAAGCAGTCTATAAATACATTTCAATTCGAACCTGTATGATGGCAGTTGTAGATCAGTAAGCCAGCAGAATTTCTTACATGACTATAGGAAGGCAGAAAACTGCCTTGCTGTGGATAATAGAGGGCTCCCTCCCATGTTCCAACTCGCCATGGAAACTCACCACATTAACCAACCACTTTGAAAGTTGAGTCAAACAGACAAGACGATGACATTCATCTCCTCCAATTAAAACATAGCATTTCATGTCCTCTCTGCCTGCCCCTCCTCTGCGGCCTCACACACACACTGATCCACGGCTGGATTTGTTTTGCAGACACAGCCTATGAGACCATATATCTGCAATAACCACCAGTTCTCTTTGAATGTAGTGTATAGGTTCAGATTACTGAAGCTTGAAATGTTTGAAATGTTTGCATACACATTAGAAATGGTTCTATTTAGGGTAGCGCTTTCAGAATGTTTGTTGAACTGTAAATGTATCCCCCGTTTCTGTGTCATATTAGCATTGGATATGTAAATAGCTACAGCTTGTCAGATTGCATACATCCAAAAGAATTAGATAATATGCAGAGTGAGAGAGGTCCATTCCATTTAGCTATAAATCTGTGTGTGTGGTGAAGCTATCTTAGGAAGGAACAAGACAGTGGCCCAGCCAAAATCCCCTATAAGTTTTAGAAACTGTAGAATTAATCTTCCTTTTAGATGACCATCTGTGATTTATTCGAAAGAGCTGTATACATTCTGGGCTCTAGGCTGTACCTTCCATGACTGACATTACCATTAAGCTGTGTGGCATAGGATTGAACTTTCTCAAGTTCATTGTTGGCTCCAGTACTTATGAGGTGATAATAGTACAATGGCTTCCCTCAGAAATATGTCATTGTGCTTTGCCACTATACTTACTGTCTGTTGGTTTTGATTCAGATCCAAAACAAGATTACAGTGGCCAAAGAAGAAACACACTATGATGTGGAATATTGTGTTATATTCTGTAAGTTTCATGAAGCATGGAGATTTGGGAACTAGCTATTTTAGTATACCTAGTCTTCAATAACACTGCTCCAAAAAATTAGGGGATATTTCAAATTTAAGAGGATCCCACAATAAGTCCTGGACAATCTGATTATGTCCATTCCCCATTGCTGTCAGTGTGTTTTGGCATTCTTAGGTGACCATACACCCTACTGAACAGTCGATGCGTCTCTGTGTGAACTCTCGTCCAGTTTGACATGCTTCTGTTCTCCCCCATGAATATGTCAAATGCTACTCAATCACAATCAAAGTTTGAATCTTATTTGTGTAATTGAACAACTTTATTTTACTTTTCATTTGCTTTTCTGATTACCTTGTTTAATGAGTTCAAATAAAATGCTTCTTTTTTATCACTTCATATTCATTTTAAAGTATGCCCTAATTTGTGAGCAGTGCATTAATCCAGTATCACAATACAGCTTTTTAATAATTATATAGTCCACAGGTCAAATTATGATTTTGACTCTGGAATACTGAGAGGTAATGCTAAGAAAATGTGGAAAGTCATAACTTGCTTAAAAACTTCTGAAGCATTCTGAAGCTGCAGCAGACTTATCATTCAATAGGCAAAATACAGTGTACATGAAAAGTCTTGCACAAGTAGAACTTTAAGTAATCATAACAACAGCGATCTAAAATTAAAAATAGTCCTACCATTGATAAATGGGCTTTAAAACTGTGCACTGTAACTAAAATATATACATTGTAATTTGCATTGACATTGTAAGATGTATTGCCAATTTGCTAGCTCACCATCTTAGTGGCCAAAGTTGGAATCTTGGCACAGCCTTCCAATTGGGTTTGAGGTGAAAACAAATTGAACTTTGGCACCCACTGAACCCTCTGCATCCCTGACTGAGATAAGTTACTTGGAAGCTACTTATAAAAAAGATTAGTGTTTGTGTTATGCTAGTTTCATTTGTTGTGCTAACTCCCTGGAATAGCAGCAAGTCAACAGCAGTTTTTCCAGGTAAGCAGGTTCTGTGCTTCTGTAAATGTAGCAAAAACTACTGTTATCTGTTTTTGTCCAGTCACTGAGGTGTGTGCAGAATATGTAAATAGAAGTATGAACAGAGGTGTAATATTGATTTCACAAACAAGTGTCAAGGATATTTGATAATGCAGATGCAAAATCACCAATGGGAAATGTAAACTGAATTGTCAGCTGTCTATAAACTATTATTAACATATAAATCATTCGAGATATAACTGTTGGAAAGCCATTGCTTTATGTTTGGTCTTGACTCACATTTAATGATTAGTGGCCAGGAAATGTCTACAAGAGTTAATGAAAGTCTGATTAAGAAATGATGTAAACATTTCGAACAGTTTTGAAGACACTGTTATACAGTGCATGCAAAACAGCTAGACTACAATGGACACTTCCAGAATTGGACTCTAGATAATTTGAGTCATTGAAACGCTGTTATATTGTTAGACATGTTTTAATGTTCAATGTTACTTACTTCATTTATAGGGCAATTCTAGACAACCGCGGCTGGAATAGTGGGCAAAACCGTGACTTGTTTGACATGGACAAAGGACACTGCCTGAGCAGGGATTTTACTTCAAAACTTTGAATAATTATTTGTACCAACAGGTTAAGCCCTGAATGTGGCCCACACAAACTGCAAAGGAATCCAAGTAGTTGGACAGTCACTAAATTTCACCTGAGCTCAGATGGGCAGGTTCTGTTAGGTGTACCTGTCATAAAAAAAAATAGATTACAAATAACATTTTTTCATTCATTGTTAAGGTCACCTAACCACTCCGAAGTTTGTATGTTTGTGTTATTTAATGTCATATCAGCATTCACGATACAACAATCAATTATAACGATACTAATCTCAAGCAATGTGTGGCAATTTAGTGCATTCCTTTGGCATGCGAGAGAAAACAATACGTGCAAGGTTAAAAAATGCATACTCCACATGGACAGAGCCCGTGGTTTCGAAGCCAGGCATCTCTGGATCATTGTGGTGCCCGTGCTAATAATTTGCATCACCCTGACACCCATGTGTATGGGTGTATTTGCAATGGATTGGCAACCTGTTTAGAGCTACTTGCTTATAGACACATAAAATAGTTATTTTCATAAAGTGTTTATTTTGTACCATTCAGAAATTTGGGTAATCATGTTTAAAGACACGCGTTTAAAGGTACTATAAGCATTCCAACCTGCAGTGATGCTAAGTTTGTGAACCCTGTACAGTTTTCTATATTTCTGTATAAATATGACCTAAAACAGCAAGATAATTTAATTAAACAAATGAAATGAAAATCCTCCCTTGTAATCAATGTATTTTCCTACACACTACATCATTGAAGACAAAGTGAACGTTCTATGAAGAAAATGGTTTTGTTGCATTAACCAGTTAAAATATTTAACATGATGATGGATGACATTCAGGAAATATGGTTTTCCCTCCAACGTTCACTAGATGTCACGCCACACATGATGACACACAGTGTACAGTGGGCCTTTATAAGAGTATTGGCAAGTCATGCTCCTAGGCAAAGCATCAAGAAAAAAAACCAAAAAAGTAATCATGCCATTGGTAAGACTGCGCTGGCCAAGGATCCAAGTCTTCTCATATTCATCTGTTCTTCTGGTACAGCAAATATCAGCTGCTTAAAATCAACAAATATTGATTTAAAAATACAACATCTATTTTTTAATCACATATCTAGGTAAAACATCAAAGTACTTATTTGATGTGAAAATTAGTCCGGCTTGTGTTAAATTATAACCCTGTCAGTTTCTCCCTTTAGACAAAGAGATGGCTTTGAGAAACGTTGAAGGAGAGAAAGGTAAATTAGATTTAGTCTCCCGCTCCATCTCAGCATTTCCAACTTTAGCCCAATTGTGTGTGATGTTACCTGATCAGAATATTTATTTATTTATTTGGTTCTTTAACGTCGCTATTGGCATCAGCGGCCATGTAAGCGACACACACAAGGTTATATCCATACACAAGGTTATCGCAACACCAGTCACATATATATAAACAAGTCAATGCCAATTTAGAGTAATCAATTAACCTAACACGCATGTCTTTGGACTGTGGGAGGAAACCGGAGTACC
>JAVSBV010000147.1:5857194-5868874 GCA_033117975.1 Parotocinclus spilosoma | reverse complement strand
CTACGATGGATTGGCGCCCCATCTGGGGTTGTTCCTGCCCTTGCGCCCAGAGTTGCCGGGTGGGCACCGGCTGGCCCACGACCCCAAGTGGAATAAACGGAAAAGATAATGAATGAATGAATGAATTTGATCCTATTATTATTTTCACCTATGTGGCTGTTAATAGTCCGTCTTGTGGATTTAAATTCTTTTCTAATTTCCCAATGTTGTTGGTATCACAAAGGGCTGTAATGTCCAGAAAACATGCTAATAGATTAAAAGCAAGACAGAGACACAAGCAAAAACAAAAAAAACACAATGCAAAATAAACAAGTTGCATACGCTTGTATTTTTACACATTCACATAAAAATAATTTGTATTTTCACTGCATTGTAACCATAACATCACTTTACTCCTTAAACTCAGTTATATGCTTCTGCTGTCATTCTGTTGGGGATTATATGATCTTTTGTAATTAAAAGGAAAATAAAATTTCATTTTGTTCAACTATTAAATGCATTAAATTACTTTCTTTTTGCTTTTGGATAGTTTATCCTATGTCATTAGTTATTTGAGAACCGCATTTTCCTCTCGATTGTAAAAGGAATGTAATGTGATCCAAGCGCAAACACCTTTACTTAAATAGAGGCACATCATTTCTGGGGTCAAACTGGCCTTTGTGTTAACAGTTACCTGATCAGACTATGCAAACAAGGCCTGGAACATCCTCACTGTTTGGCCTTTATGTGCAGATCAAGATATGTGTGGTTTCCCTGAACTCCTGCTGCGACACTTAGCTTTAATCAGCATCATAAATGTCATGACCTGTCTGTCACTAAAAATCCAGTTTTCTCATTTTCTACCTCACTGGGCAGTTATAACACAATCCTAACACAAACCATGGGATTGCAAGACTAGATCTATAATAACGCTTGTGTTGTTTTAATAATATATTTTTCTCACAATGACACTGCACCGTGATCTCTTTTATAATAAATTGAAGATAAAGATGCCACCACTCTCATAAAACAATGACTAAAAGGAGTGCTCTATGTACAGACAATGCAGCAGAAGACAGCAAGTGAAAACCATCAGCTTCGTGGGAAAAAGGAATGTAAGAGATCAGCTGCAGTCCTGACCAGTCCTTATCTTTAGATTGTAAATTCTTCTTTATTCTTTTCTCAGGTGAAGAAAAGGCATGTGACAGAAAGCTAGAGGAAGTGATTTTAAGCTCCTCTCATAGTATGTGACTCAGGTGTCTGTTTCCGGCCCAAAAAGTGTTCTGGTCCTCAGAGAAACTTCTAAGACTCCATTTCAGCCCACCTTCCAAATCTTTTTGTTACCCCCAAGAAGCAAAGCAAATAAACACTGAGCAATGGACTCTGTTTGTTGGCTCTTGGAGTGTCAACAGGTGATCACTCCCATTCTGCCACGCCGACATTCTGGTTCACCTGCAAATAAGTAATACCTGAAGAAGCACTCAAGCCTAAACCAATGCAATACATAGATTCTTCAATTAAATTGCCCATTTAAGGTCGGGGCTCATCTTTCTCGTAAAATTTCATTTTCTGACCAGACATTGTATCATTTTCACAGTTCAGCAACGACCATTATTTTGATTTAACATTATCATGTTAAATATTGTTTGTCAGACTGACTAGAACATGATGGTGCAAATTGCAAAGTTTGCACCCCTATCGACACCTTCCTCCCCCACCACTGTTAGTATCCTCTACTTTCATCATATGGGAATAATAGAGAGGTCAAGTAAATACTCCTACTTTTGGGTGTTGATGGTGGCGGTGGGGGGTGGTGGTAAAGGAAGATGGATGTCTCTGGAGTCCACATTGCAGGTGCTTGCTTTTAGGACTGAGCAGTGTCTGCAAGCAGTTTCTCATTAGAGGTTGGAGAGCAGGACAGCCTTCAAGACTCCTGCGTACATACATTGTGCTGTGGACTGTGTAATTTGGGAGCCTAATTTTAGGAGGAGGCAAATCAGATTTTATTCAAAGCAGATCTGAGTTGAATGGAGATTCACCACGCTGTGGCCAGACTTCAAAACCAGCTCATTACTAGCTCTTTTTCATGTCCAGAGTGCTGCAAATCTTTTCCTTCAGAAAAGAGGCAAAAGGATTAGTCCTCTGAAGTCTTCCTGTTGAGTTATCCTCACCACACACTGACTGATACAGGAACACCTTAAGGTTTGAATTTACAAAGCAGTCATTTTGCAGCCCATGAACATCTGTTGTGGTATAATTGAAACAGAGATACATAGATACAACAGCTTTACATCTGCTGCCTCAGCCACGTACAAAGCAATGTTTGGTAAAGTATGGCTTTTCCAACAAACAAAACAAATTTCAGTGTCTCATAACTCTCAATTACTTGCCCTTATATAAATATACCAGATAAAATAGATAACGCTTGTACAGTAGAATGTAACATGATGATTGCAGAATAATTTAAAGCTATCCTATTTAAGTGACAGTATTCTCGTAGAGGGTCAAGTGCAAACATCATAAAATTGATTCCTTGGAATTTGGTACATATTAAAAACTTTTTTGCAAATACTCACATGAAAAATGTTACATAAAGTCCATGATTTTAAACAGTGTGGAAAGAATGTAGCCTAATTGTTGTAGCATGATTAAAAAAAAAAAAGAAAGATTAATAGAACAAGTTAAAATTCCTCTAAACTAAGACAAAATCATCAGGCACAGACATGAATGGAAGTTTGTTGACATTACTCCTATATGTAATTGTTTACTATTTGAGAAAAGTGTGTAGATTGGTTGTAGTTCTGATAAAAAAGGTTCAGCGTCTGAAATTATGCATTATTCCCCATAAACCATCTGTAAAGGATTAAGGCCTTAGTATAAAAATTAAAATGGAAAACCTGACTCCTGAGTCCGGGGTCACAAAGAAACAAAGTTCAGGCTGCAAAAATCTTAGTAATTAATCCTACAGACAGTGATATTGTTAAAAAGACAGGCACCATGAATTTGTGATTTTATGTTACAGATTGTGTTTTCATACAATATCACAGAAGAGCATAAAGATAATATAGGGTCAGTAAAACTTTACAAATAGGGATGAAATAGGGCCAGCAAGTATAAGGAAATTAGCATTATTTGAGTTTTCTCCAAAATGATAGTTACTGTATTGATGTTAGTTAATAATGATATATTAAAACTTCAAATTTCATATATCTAATACTTAATAAACATTTTGAGGAGCAATGTAATGCCTATTTGCAAAATTTCTGCACTCATTGCTCATGTCACCTAGCACACAATTTTAGACAATACATTATGCCTAAACTGATAACATAAATAATTTTCATATCCTAATAAACAAACTTCATTACTCACAAATTATTCAAATAAATTAACTCTATCTAAAATGTTTTCCATAGATGCTGTTAATTTTAGACCATTCCAAACTGTCTTGGGTGACCATACAGGGTGTAGGGAACAGTCAATGTGTGGCACTCTTGTCCAGTTATACCTGCTTCTGTTCACCCCAATTAATATGTCACTTGCTACTCATTCACAATAATTGATTTTGAATATCATTTGCGTAAAACTTTTAACACTATTTGCTTTTCTTTTATTTGCTTCATCTTGTTTAATGAAATCAAATTAAATGCTTCATATTTATTTTGAAATACCCCCTACTTTTTGTGAGCAATATAAACATAAATCTCATCAGAAAACCTCCCATTGCTCCCCTCACACCCGATAATAATCTTTAATGAACGGTTGTTCACAGTGGGAGTGTTGAGTGAGAGCGATCATATCACGGAGAGTGGGAGAGGGGATCAGTTCTCAAAATCAAACCAAGGCATTTTATCTTAATCATCTGGGCAATGCCACACACTCACCGATTACCAAAATCAAATTAGACTTGGCATTGCCCAAGCATTCTTGCCCACCCTGTTTCTATTTGAGAAAGGTGGCCCATTGCTGGGCAGTTCATTGCATTCTCTGCATTCTGATCTCAGGTGGAGATAGAAATTGTTCTTGTGAAAGTAAATGTGAGCTGTATGCATATATGGAAGCCTGTGCATATTTGTATTGTGTGAGCATGTGTGAGTGTGTATGTTTGTAGCAGAAAATGCAAGCTCTATTGTTACTGATGTCAGAAAAGCATTCTTCTTTATAATAATCCCTCCAACCCCATTCTTGCCTCTTAAAGAAAATCTTATCACGCACGAATGAATAGCTGTAATTAGCAGCAAATGACGTTTAATAGCTATTCTGCATGGTTTTCTGTGTTGCGCTGGTTAGCAACTGACATCAAAGTCTTTCCCCAGAAGATGCCACAAAGTTAATTCAAAAGTGTGTTTACTTTGTATGTATTTGAAGATAGATTGTCACCTCAACTAATTTAACAAGCAGAAATGAAGCCTGATTTATGGTAGTGGTATGATTTTTCTTCAGTAGTGCAGAAATACCATAATTACAGTCACAGTTTGACAGATTGTGTCATTTAAAGCAGAAATATTGCTTTAGTATGAACAAAGTAAGTGGTAATAAGTTCATAAAATTGTAAACTGACATATCTACTGTAGCATCAGTTATTGCACACTTTAGCATTGTATATAATAACCTTTACTGACAAGAAAGTGAATAACATACTATAAAAAGTATAGTGCTGTTTTAAATGCATGGTGGTATTTGGAGTTGAAAAAAATCCGCTCGTTTTTGTTCTCTCAGTATTGTAATAGATACTAATCAAACACATTACTCCATCCAGTTCTGTTTAAAATTCCTTTATATTGGTGGGAGACATTTTAAGTGTAAAACGAGTGGGTTGACCAAAACTTCAGCTTGTCTTGACATGCCTCGTCCCATGTCTAGGAAGCTCTCCAGACCATTAGCACCGTCCTTTCCATTGACATACAACATCAACTGAGTTTGAACATGTAGTCTTTTGTAAGTACTGAAAAGCCTTTTGCTGAAAAGCCTCTTATTGTTCATAACTCTATTTCTATAAGTACTGGTAAGTGGGAAAATATAAAAAGTTAAGTTAAAAAATACAATGCATACAAAAGATTCATTTTTTACTTATAAATGAAAACAAGCTTCTTTAAATGACAGTATATAATCCATTGCAATATTTAAAGGAAAAGAAATAAAATCAAAGCAAACTCTTTACTCAGTAAGGATGGGGAAAATCATATTCACCATATGACATCTGGTCAAGAGCAAGTCTGCTAATCCTCTCAGTGAACAATGTGACCCGCCTTCCAGTGCAAGTCTTGTTTCCTTTTAAAGCTTAAACAACCCTAAAAGCTTCCTACCTGAATCCTTTAACCAAATATTGTAAGATACCCTCTTGATATTCTAGAGCGCCGCTGTTTGCTGGGAGATTCCAGGGATTAGTACATCCAAGCCATTCCCACTCAGATAGCAAGTATAGCTTTCACATAGTTTACCTGTCAAATGTTCACATGAGATCATCAGTTTATTTATGAATTGAACTACAACAAACATTATAACAATGCAACATAAAATGCTTGATAACAAAGGTTATCTAATTAAATTAAGTCAAATGGCAAGGCAAAAATCTAATCTGTAAACACCCTGTACAAAATAGCACATAGACTGGACATTTTGAAATATGTCCTAAATTTTGTGAGAAATCAAATTTTAAATAAAGCAGAAAACTGCTCCTTGTTGGCCAGTTGCTGCTTAGCCCATTCCACCATTGTTTGTAAACAATGACATTTCATACTTGTTGTCTCCTAATGAGATTAGGAAAAGCTTGCTCAGAACCCTTTACGCCTTAAAAAAGAAATTTCTGGATCAGTATGAGTGTACAATAAAGCTAACCTGTGACGTGACTGCACGTTCATTAAAATAAATAAGTTGTGCTACAGTTATTAAAAAGTCTTATGGCAAAGTTCCTACACACAAGGAGCTGAGTGAAAGAATTGGAGATGCATTTCCCTTGTTCTACACTGAGTGGCAGGAGATCTGTTGTGAATATTCCCCTTGTGGTTGGTCTTTCTCTCCAAGGCTATTTGCTCTAATGCATCTCAGCTGCCTTCACTCCCATTGTAACAGAAACCAAGGATACAAAATCCATGAGTGTAGCCTTGGTCCTGTTTTTCATAAGGCATAAATATCTGCTACGAGTTGTAGTATGATTCCTGTTTTACATTTCCTCATTCTAGCTGGTGTCCTCCAGTCCTGTGTTCCCCAGCTGTGAAGTCACAATTAAGTCACAGCTTTAACAAAAGTTCTAATTGTATGTATTTGCACAGAAAGACTATATTTTATATTTCAATATGTGCAGCGTGCCTTTGCACTGAATGGGGTATTCTATATCATTTGTTCTGTACAAACTGAAGTCTCAGAAATAGATTTTTATAATAGTATATGTGTTTGTTTTTGTTTTATATGAGAGTTGTCCAACCTCACATTGTGACATTGTGGTGCCATTATTCATCATGGAAAACTTAAACACACAAGCCTTTAAAAAACTGGCTCTACATTTAAAAATATATAGGAATGATGCACTACTTTGTGCTATACCTAAAATCATTTCAGATTTAACATTGCTGAAAATAAATTTGTTGCTCAAAGATTGCATTCACAGTTCTCTTGCTCCTCCAGTGGCCACAGCCATACATGTTTATTCCAGTAGATGAATCCTCTGTATGAATCAGAGCAAAGTCTCAGGCCAGGCATGATTGTATGTGTTGGACTGGACCGTACATTTCTGGAGACCACACAGGTTTCCTGCCTGACGGCCAACTCTCTTTGCTGCCCTCCATCTTTGTCTGCATGTCTCTATGGAGATGGGGTCATAAGTTCATTATCAGCAGGGTATATGGACTCTGGCGAAAGCCTGCAAAGAAAGATACAAAGAAAACAAATGTTTATGTCTGTCAAATTATGTCAAAATTACAGTAAATATATATATTCTTGACATTGTGCTTGTTCCTGCAATGTTAACTTCTTTTTACAGAAACTGTTGCTTTTTTTTGATAAACCATGACAGTCAAAACATTTAACAGTAACTCTAGGTTGCTTACAGTGTCTCACAAAAGTGTTTTAATATTTCATTACATCTTTTCATGGGACAACACTGAAGATATGACTTCGATACAATGCAATGTAGTTAGTCTATAGCTTGTAAATTTGCTGTGTCCTCACCCTGGTGGATTTGAGAGACCTTGCGCTCCTCCACCTTCCATCTGAGAATGTCCCACAGTTGATCAATAGGGTTTAGGTCTGGAGACATGCTTGATCTTTACCCTCATTTTCTTTAGCAAGGCTAAGGTGGTTGTGATGTGTTTGGGGTCATCATGTTAAAATACTGCCCTGCAGCCCAGTTTCTAAAGGGAGGGGATCATGCTCTGCTTGAAGATGTTATAGTACATGTTGCCATTCATGGTTTCTTCAATGAATCTTAAATCCCCACAGCCGACAGCTCTCATGTAGCCCCAAGACATTCCCACCACCATGCTTAACTGTAAGCAAGACACACTTGTCTTCATACTTCTTACCATCTAAACCAAATAACCAGATATCTTGGCCTCATCAGACCACATGGCGTGGTTTTAGTAATCCATGTCTTTAGTCTGCTTGTCTTCTGCAAACTGTTTGCAAGCTTTCTTGTGCATCATGACAGCCATGCAGACAAATCTGATACAGTGTGCAGCGCATGGCCCAAGTACTGAAAAGATTGACCCACCCCACCCCTTTGACCTCTGTAACAATGCCTTTCAGTACTCTTATGTCAATTTTTAAAAGCCAATCTCTGGACATGTGCACTTAACTTCTTTGGTTGACCATGGCAAGGCCTGTTGTGAGTGAAACCTGTCCTGGTAAAACTCTGTATGGTCTTGGGTTTGGAAATCTTCTTATAGTCTAGGCCATCTTTACGTAGAGCAACAATAATTTTTTTCAAATCAGATATTTATTTGCCATGAGGTGACATGTTCAACTTCCAGTGACCACGATGAGAGAGTCTGAGAGCGATAACACCAAATTTAACACACCTGCTCCCCATTCACACCTGAGACCTTGTAACATTAACGAGTCACATGATACCAGGGAGGGTAAACAGCTAATTAGGCACAGTTAATGGTTTAGACATTAATGGTTGTGAGTTGAAATGGTTATAAAAATTACTCACTTTTGTGAGATATTGTATTTTAAGGTTGGGATAGGTGTATGTGTAGCATTAATTAGCTACAGTAAACATTTCAGTGGCCGGCCCCACAAAGATAGTGAGACATGATGTGTGTGTGTGTGTCCGTGTGTATATGCACACACGTGTGAGTCTATGTGTTCATGACTGTAACATGTGCTTTCAACCTGTCGTCTTGGCTGTGTTATTGAAGCCGTGCTGAAGAGAAGCCTCAGTGTGTGAGAAATGACCCTTAACCTGTCGCTTCCCCACCAGGCGCTACACTGTTCCCTTTTCCATCGTATTCTCAAACTAACACACACAAGCAGATTATTTCATTACCTCAGGGCTACCACTGGGACCAAGACAAGAAAATATTGGATAAGGGGGAGTATCGCGAGCCATTGTAAAAACACAAGAGAGAGAGAAAGGGAGAGAGCATGGGTGATCTCATCCAAAAGTGTTGAAATCGTGCTGTTGTAAATGAGTTTATCATACCACCACCGTCGGCCATAAATGACTTCAACAGACATGCTGTTGTAGTAAGCTAAACCAATAAGAATGTGCAGAAAGGAAAACAGTGTCTGCAGTTGGCAGCACTACTTCTTCACTGGAAGACAACTTTCAGGGACTACAAAACCTGCTGGCTTTAACCTCTGTCATGTGTGCCGAAAGATATCGTAATTGTGAGATGGTGTGCATGTGGAATTGCGTAAGCTGAGGTGTCTTCTAAATACTGGGGCATCTGCAGCCATAGCTCCCTCTGCTGTGGAAAGGAACTTCATATGTACTTGCATCTTCAGTGAGCTTCTAACACAGAACAGATGTCCACAGTAAACTGTGATGACCCACAGTGGCCCCTCCAGTGTGGCTGGGTTCTGGACACCGGGCTGTGAAGGGCCAGGGCGTTCAACACCTGACCAAACTGTGAGCTTTACATTAAGGAGGTGTAAAACTTTCTCCCTGTGTAATCCGGAGCCAGAGGCTTTTCTTAAACAGCAATATATTGAAGTCTAATTGGGGAGAGCAATAGATCACAGGCTCCCATGGGAGTATTCTGGGGCTGTTACAACCTGCCTCCCGTTACAAGGTATACTGGCATGGAATGGCTTATCTTCGACTTTTAATCTTTCTGATAATGTACAGCATGCACGTATCTTGCTTCAGACATTTTCATAGTATCATGTTATTCTGGTTTGCTCTAAGCTGCACAGTTTAATGTGATAATTAAATAGTCAGCATCTTGAGCAAGTGGGGTGTAGCATTTAATAATGTTTATTGAGTGTTCGCTTCATACTGTAATTTGTAAATGATTGAAATATTTAGTACACCATAATATGTCAATGTAGAGAGCACATTGAAGAGACTGCATATATTTTTGTACTCTGCATTACTTTAAATAAATAAATACGGAAAGAGTCGACTTTGAGGCCAGCTCTCTCAGAGGGCGGCTTGCTGATGAACAAGACAAACTCTGATAGCCATCATGAATGGCACATTTGTTAAAGACACAAACAAATGAATCCAATGGAAGTCCAGCCAATCTTTTTTGTTTTAATGGTGGTCTCTTTAAATTAGGCAGTGAAGTGGGGTAAAGACCTGTTCACATGCTATTAAGCAATATCCAGGTCAGATAGGAATGCAATCTACTCAGTAGAGATAGCATTTATTTTGTTGGGTAAGCTAAAACAATTTGAATCAATATTTACAGAGGACATGCAACCACACATTAAGGTTCGTTCCCAGAACTATGACCAATGAACCAATTAGAGCAAGACCATAACATGACCAAATTGCTGCTTGTTCTGTCCATTTTTCAAATGCCATAGTGTGTGTAGACATGCACATACATTCATACAGTTTTTGGATGATTTACTAACCCTATTTTTTACCATATTGACTTATAAAGGTCTTTCCCATTCACACTGGGAAACATTTAAGACTGGATTAGGGTCATGACTGGGAAGCACAGGAAGTAATTTCTTCAGGTGAGTCGTCCTGTATCCTACCGATATACTTCACTATGCTTACCTACTGCGCACGCTCACTGAAGGATGCCTTGGTGGTCTCAGCATTGGTCACTATTAAACCAGCATTATTTTTCTTCCCCTTGACCCCTGGCGATGGCCCCTTCAAGGCAATGCCCTCTTCTGGAATGCAACAGCTGGGTGTATTTAGGTAGCAGGAAGCAGCTGTCAGGAGCATTCTCTGTGCAATCACTGTGCAATCACTCTGTGCATGGCTCTCCCAGGCCTGACAGTTTTGTTTTCAAAGTGGGCATGATTCTACCAATGAACTGCAGGAATACCTGAATCCTGTTAGCAGATGCTACATATGGTGTACTGTAGAAGTAACTAATATTGTGCGCGTTTATGTGTGTGTGTGTGTGTGTGTGTGTGTGTGTGTGAGTGAGAGAGAGAGAGAGAGAGAGAGAGAGAAAGCGAGATGATGGTCTATATGCACTTCCTGGCCTACACCCCCCCCTACAATAATCATTCTTTTAGCAGTTTGTGTTATGAGTTGACCTGAATGTACTCATTGTACAAAAAAGAAGTTGTGGGGATTGAATGAAGCTTTATACTGTATGTGTAAATATGTTAATGATATAATTAAGGGTTTGCAATAATAAAGTGAAAGGATAGGTCTATTGAGAAAAGGGTTAATTGCAAGGAGACTCTAGTACCCAAATTCCTACAGAATCCTGCAGCACACAGATTTTGCATTCAGGCCTGCAGATCCTGCACAGTCGTAAATTGCTGAAGCTGATGTCCCAACTTTTACCATAAATGCTTGATTGCCAGTAACCAGTGTAACCAGGCAGGCAAGTGTTGCAAGTGTTGCAACCTGATGAAAACATTCATTTCTTTCTCCTGATCCTGGAAAGGGTTGCAGGAGAGCTGGTGCTCAGCCAAAGGTATGGGTCGAACATACCTAGGCCAAGTGTTAATCCACTGTATGGCACACACGGTGACACACACGGTGACACACACGGTGACACACACGGTGACACAGCTTAATCAATTAATCTAAATAATGTTTTCGGACTACACTGTAGGAGGAAACGGTAGCACCCAGAGTAAACTCATGCAAACACAGGGAGGAAATGCAGACTCCACACAGAAAAGACAGACACCATGAGTTATCAAACCTTCACACTGTGTAGTGACAGTGCTACTCACCATGCCACTTGTGGGCAAGCAGTACCCTACTGAAAAAATGCTAGCTGGAAGCCTTGCCATTAAGAGGCAACACACTTTACTGCAGGATGTCCTGCACATATGGCTACTGTTAATATCCCTCATATAAGTACTATGAGTGACTGACTGTTGTTTGTCTCCTCAGATCATCACTTCAGCAGTTGGAGCACTGTTTGGCAGGACTAAAGCAAGCACCATGAGGCCTACAATACTCTAACTTGATTGTCATTGGATCCCAAACAGAACCTAGATTTACTGCTAAAGATGATACATTTACGGCTTTTAGCAGATGCCCTTATCCAGAGCGACTTACAACTGATACAGTCTTACAATCCAAGCAATTGTGGGTTAAGGGCCT
>JAVSBV010000147.1:5845444-5857094 GCA_033117975.1 Parotocinclus spilosoma | reverse complement strand
GAGCGACTTACAACTGATACAGTCTTACAATCCAAGCAATTGTGGGTTAAGGGCCTTGCTCAAGGACCCAACTGTGGGTCCCAGCTTGGCAGAGGCGGGATATGAACCCTGGACCTTCTGGTCCAGAGTCCAGTTCCTTAACCACTAGGCTATCACAGTCCATACATTTTAGTGCATAGCAGTCCAGGCTTCTTGTTCATGACACTGCTGACTAAAATACTAAAATACTACTAAGCACCTGAAAATGATTCAGGCAGACAGGTGTATGTAGTAAAGATGTCACCAGCGTCTGGGTGGTGGACAATGATACTGTGGTAGCTGCCCATGCTTGTTGATTAATCAAGCAATTCTCTCTACTGGTGGTCTGTCTCTGCTGTCCAGAGCCTATATGCTGTGTGTGCATGTCCTCAATGAACCACTACTCCCAACACCTCCCAAAAGCTAGAACAAAGCCTAGATGGCGGGCAATTCCTACCAACACCATAACAATCATCTTCCTTCTGTTAGTCTGATGATGCACCCTCTCTCCACCTCTGACAGTTGGCAAATTCTGCAGCATAGGGACCTCTAAAAAGTGCACAACCCAAAATAAGAATGAGGTATATTTTATAGGACTGCAAGTGAAGCACTTTTAAGTCCATGTGTGGCAAGGCCCAGTGTTTAATCAGACCAAACCTAATATCATTTACATATCTGCCTGACATATAGCTGCATGCCTTTTTTGAAGCAAACTGATATTGGTAATTTTTTATCAATTGATTTTTTTTATTTAAAAATAAAGCTCACGTGTTATTTTGAAACCACCTGTTAGGGTTTCTTGCTCTGGCTGGAAATACAGATATAACTGAAAAGTCAATTTCAAGGACATTCATACAAATCTCAAATTAGGCAACCATCTTGAACATCTCACAAAATACATTAAATATATGAGATAAAAATGTTAGAGAATGTGTGAGACAATTTAATAGAGAATGGTTAAGCTCTTCTATGGGGGGGGGTGAACTGTAATATTGGGAGACTACAACCAGTAAAGACTACATCTACCACAATAATATTCATTTGGTTTTAATTTGGTCTTTTCAGTAACCCACCAATATACCTCAGGCCTTGGCCCAAGAGGATCGTTTGACTCTTAACCTGCCATGAAGAATGTCTAATGAGAGGAGAAAATCAAACCATGGGGTAACCGGACACTATACTGTACACTGTAAAGCCAGTCTGACTATTCTGCCCCCTTAAGAACTTCAGTGCCTGATCAAAAGATAACCAAGGCTCTTTAAAATTCCTCACCTACAGTTAAATTTAATGCAGCACTCATTAGGAGAAATAAAATGGATTAATGCAGATGCAATTAAATGAGGCCTATTCGTTGAGAAGACACAAAGACACAGACATTTCTTCTCCATTCACGCTGCCATAACTATACGTAAAGCCAGATGTTTCATACAAGAAGGTACCTGGAGAGCTTTATTTGACTGCCTAAAATACTATGCTATTTTGGCAATATGACAAAATCTGTGAAAATGCAATACATTTTTGTATGAAAACATGTTGTAGCAAATGAATCTTCTTATACCCAATGGCTCACTTTATTTAATATCCTAATCACGTTTTGCTTCTATTTTACTAGAGGGACAGAAGATTTGTTTAGAGAAAAGGAAGTAACACGGTCTCATTAAGAGGCTAATTTTAGTCTCAGGAAAAGATGTTTAGCAAGTCTTGGCTCAGCCCAGAAAAACTGAAGTACCCATTCCCATTCTTAATTCCCAGTTGTGAAACAGAAGTCATTTTGGTTCTTGACTAGACTCAAAAGAAACAATTTATAGCATGTACAGAGCAACTTCAAAAGTGCCTTATCACTGCCGGCATCAAACATGAGTGATTCCATATGAAAAAGCAGCTTAGTATTTACTGTAATTAGGGGAATAATTATTCTATTTGTATTGTACAAATAACTAAAAATTACTTGGTTAAAGGGGACTTACAAATCCCAGTTTAAACCTCGTGTAGAGCGCAAGATGGATGCACTCAACACACTGTACACTTTAAACTTGGCAGTCGCCTCTGGAACGAAAATGAGAGAGAGCGAGAGAATAAGTTCTACCAAATGAGTACTAAACTTGACGGTTGATTAATCACAGATGAGACAAGGTAGCAGGGCACTTAGTTGCAAGGTTGCACTAGAGCACTTCTAAAAGAGAGGGTGAGCTCTCATGCTTTGGCGCCATGGCTCCTATAAAACTGGGGCACCATTGTGTAGTCTCAGCCAGTTAAAGGTATGATGTTCTTTCACCTCCACAGCCCAGCACAAAAAGAGGAACTTTAAGCTAATATGCAATAGTAAGTATGTATATGTAATTAAATAATAATATATTCATATATTAGCTATTATTTTCATACAACTTGCTACTGTTAATCACACACAATTTCTAACAACAGACGCAGTAAGAAAGCGCTGTTATGATAATTTTATATAAATATGTTAGAAATATGTTATGAATACATATATAATTATTTAAAAAAAAAAAAAAGTGCTTTGCAAAATAAGCTCACTGTACAATAATTCTATGTAAAATCAACAGAATTCTGCATTTTCAGCCTAGTATCAAATACATGAATACATTGTACAGTAATAATTAAACTGTCATGATCTAGGCTCTCAAATGTAATCAGTTTTTTGTAGGTCAGCAGAAGCAGTGACGTTTCCCCAGGAGAGACGTTTAAAAACAAGTCTACAAGGACTGTAATTTGGGACTACTGAAGATATATAGAAAATATGCACATGATCTCATTTTGCCCTTTCACAGCAAGCAGGATGAGGGTCCTATGTATATTCAGTTTAGCAATGCACAGTGTATGCTTCATACTACACATGATAAGTGCCCTCACAAGCTGGGCCAGACCACCCAGTCATGCAGTGTTGAAACAAAGTCTGGCAGCGGTCATTAAAGTGTTTCCCCAGGTCATGCAAAAGCTGTGAACTGTGAAGCAGTTGGAAGTCATCCAGTAATCCCAGAGTAACATTGATTAATATTTTTTCTCTTTGGCTAGATTACAAAGTTGTCAGAGCACTTATTTGTTGTGATTTTCTCCAAGATATACATGTTTGTGTATGTACTATATTAAGTCTCTTCCAAGTATAGCATTTGTTTTACAGTAATTACTTATGGTGGATTTCACACTAATGTGTTCCACAACGTCAATCTCCACTATGAGTCAGGGAACCACCAACAGCAGAGGTCTACAATTAAGCAATGCGAACACATCCAAAAGCCTCTCTATTATCTCTATATTATTCTACACACCAGGTGCGTCATGTTCCTGTACATGAGACAGAGCTTATTTAATATGTTTTACCCTTTGGAATGTATGCGGGTCTGTGTATGTCAGGATATGTCTTTGTGTATCCAGGATGAGGGTCATAATCATATTCTGTTGGAAAGAGCATATTTAAATATAAAAATAATAATAATTAAAAAAAAAAAAAAATAAATAAATTATTTATATATATAATTTTTTCCCCTTGTTCTAACATCAATACTTGTTTGAAATTATTGAAAAATAATTGCATTGCACTAAACAGCTCCACTCAGCAGGCTAAGCGGAGACAATGACCACCACATATGAAACACTGATATGTGTTTCTGTTCCTCTGTGAGGGAGAGGGAGAGTAAAATGAATGTATCCATGTTAAGTCTGTGTGAGAGTTTATGTTGGTCGGCAGTGCTGCTTTGACTATTCTGGGCCTGTTGGGAGCTGCAGTGTGTGTTGGGTCGGACTTCTAGTGGTCAGCTCCAGAGCCCATAAATCTCTTGCCTGCCTAGGCGTGTGGTGACTTACTACAACCCTGGGAGGTAGCATCTGCGGAATGAAAAAGCATGTCAAAATATTCAGAAATATCTTTCGTGTAAATGCTTGCAGCACTTAAAGCTTACAATTTTTTTATGGACAGGCTGCAAGAATTAACTCCTTCACTATAAGGCCAGGGACATTATATAAAGTCGTAACTACATTTGAAAATACATTTTATGCAAGTTAATATCCTCTGTAAATCCATAAGTTGTTGTTGCATTTTGTCTATAAACATAACAGAAATCCTCTGTGAAATGCAGCAATATGCACGGGTGAAAATTATTTTATGATATTACTATTGTGCCTCTTTGACTAAAAGCTAATATCAAACTCAGCAGTGTTCCTGCGATGGGACTGCCACACTGTTTAGGGTACATATTTGCCTACACTCTGTGTCTCTTTGATTTCCTCAAATGCTTAGGTCTTGTAGACCAATTTGTAGACAGATTTTTGCAAAAGGAATATTTTACAATTTTCAGTTAGTGTTTAATGTGAGACCAAATATTTCCTATAGGGTTCCAAACTGGACTCTGACCATGCCTAATCTAGTTTTCAAGACTTCTTGTTTTTTTACAGGCAGGAGTATTGTCTTACTGAAAAATAATGTGATCCTTTCTCTTTAGAAAAATATTTTTTTATTTGTGGGCAGCAAGCCTTTCTGGAATAATTTCCTTTACTTTTCACAGTGAAACAGTTAACTACTAAAATACTCCACACACTGTGACACCTTTACCTTTATGCTCAATGGTAGTAGAGATGCATTGTATGTCTGACTAGATCTTTTTATATTTACATATATGTCATTTAGCAGAATCCAGAAGGACTTGCAATTGATAGTCTTACAAGCCAAAGCAATTGTGGCTAAAGGGCTTAAGGGCCTTGCTCAAGGAGCCAACAGTGGCAGCGTGGCAGAGGTGGGATTTGAATGATTTTACTCTCTCAATGACCGCTAGCTGTCTATATTCCTGAGGCACAGACCCTAAACATGGTCCTCTCTCTATTATATTTTCCCAGTGGGATGAGGTTTATCTGCAAAGTGACAAAAAGATCAACTTGTGTGTCCTGTGTCCACATACAGTGTTGTGAAAAAGTGTTTGCCCCCTTCAAAAAAAGGCAGTTCATGCTCTAAAACCCTCTAATGAAACTAAATTAGAACAATTCTGCAAAGATGAGCAAGCAAAAATTCCTCCAAAACGCTATAAAAGACTCATTACAAGTTATCGCAACGCTTGGCTGCAGTTGTGGCGGCTAAGGGTGGCCTAACCAGTTATTAGGTTTAGGAGGCAATCACTTTTTCACACAGGGCCATGTAGGTTTGGATTTTTTTCTCCCTTAATAATAAACACCTTCATTTACAAACTGCATTTTGTGTTTAATTGTGTTGTCTTTGACTACTATTTAAATTGGTTTGATGTTCCAAAACACTTAAGTGTGACAAACATGCAAACAAACAGGAAATAAGGAAGGGGGCAAACACTTTTTCACACCACTGTAACATTATCTGACATGGTGCTTAACTAATAAACATCCCATACAAGATGTGTAGAAGAATGAACACTTGTAGGAAACATTCTTCCGTATTACTCTTGTTAGTAAAGTTTGGTCATGATAATTAGGACTCTTATCACGCAAGAATTCCCCCGATTAGCTTTCACTTTCCAGTAACTATGGCATTTTGAATCTTTGGCATTTCCCTTGGTCTGGATGCATTTTTCAGCTGGCAGGACAATATTGTATAAATTGGTACTCACTGTTTGGCCGCTTCCAAATGGATAAAATGTGGGTGGTTTTCGGAACTTAGCCTCATTTCAAACACTCAACAAGTAACTACATCTTGGTTTCCTTTCACTTTGAAACTGCAGGTCTCATGTTTGCCTTTCTATTGCAAATCCATTATTATTTTTCCTCATTTTTATGACAAACACATGTAGGATCATTTGGTTCATGACAGCCTGACTTTTGGAATGCTGTGATCAAAATAAAGATGGGTGACTGACAAAAACCATAGGCAGAACATTAGTCATTTGCTTTCTTGGTTTTTTTTCTATGTTAAGTAATAATTGTTAGCTTGCATTTTCTCTGTCATACAAATGAATACCTCTATTATCGGATATCTCTAACCAACTATTAAATGGTTATTTATGTCTATTTAATTATGTCTGTTTGATACTGCTTTAAAGACATAAGAAACAAACAGTATTTAGAATACATGATTGTATTCTGTGATCTTAACTTCATCACGCCATATTTCCAAGCAGTGTGTGCCTAGAACACATCCGAAAATGTAATACAATTTTATTTACATCAAAATTTGAATATGTTCATATTCTCAAAATAATCACCACATAATAACATACTCATATTTTACACTTAATAATGCTTTTTTATTTTGAAGCTTAAAGGGCATCTAACAAAATGATCTAAAAAGTGTTTATATAGACAGTTTATACTCACATGTAGACACTCATGTCTACATGCGAGTATAAATTCCAGTATCAAAGCTTTAGTTTGTATTGGTTACCCCATAATATGTCTTACAATTATCTATAGGTAATCATGAATAGAAATAGAAATTAGCAGCAAAATGGGACATTCTAAACAACTGAATTCACTGTGTGTCAAAGGCAAAGATTTGTATATTTAATATTGCCTTTAATGTCTTTTTAGGAAAAAGTCAAACGTCAATTTTCTAGTCACACACACACACACACACACTGTAATATGGCTCTGGTCTAATCTCAAAACAAAAGGGTCTATTGCGGGGAAGTACTCATGGCGCCACTCTGCAATTTTCATTACCTGTCTATTAGTGTTCTGGTCTTTAAGGAAATGGGAGCCAGAGGTGGAGTCTCACTTTTAGATGCATTGTGATAGCACAGAGCTATGAAAACATTTTGATTTCAATTGCCACCCATGTGCTTTAATACAAGAAAACCATGACTGGCCTGGGCATGGGGCTGATCATGCAGATACTTGCAGCTCTGACTGAAACATAAGAGTCTGGTTATGTAAGGGGTTTGTTAGGAAACCTTTGCACCTCCTATAAGTTCTTTGATATACATAAAAACTTTGATTGCATGCCTCAGTGCAATGCCTGAATAATGCTAATTTTGCTTTATGTTTGTATGAACGTTTACCCTTTTCCAAGAGACTTCCTTCACTGGGTTTGAATTGTCTATGTCTGGCACAGTATGTTAACTTAGCTGCTCATGACATATGGTGAATACTATGGTATTCGTTTTTTGTCTTTCCCAAGTATTGTTTCATAAACAAATTATTATATGTTTTATTTCAGTGTCTTAGCCAGAGTTATTATTTTTATTTTACCCCGTGCAAACATACACTGCTGTATTAGGCTATGACTATTGAATATCTACAGGATGAGTCAAAAGTCAGAGGACATGGAGAAGGCAAGAATTGTCACAGAAATCGACTGCAATATCTCTTGTGGTTGAAAAGTTATCAACGCAGAACATTTCAAAAATTGTGTTGTTCGTCACAGGTAACTGAAAATGGAATTGGCAATTCTGATGTCTGGGGAATGCAGTTGCCGTATCATAGCAACAGACTTAAACAAACGGCACCCAGAAAATCCACCAATTTCACACAGAACTGCTGCATCCCTCATAGCCAAATTCCGAGAAACCAGTACTGTGGATGACAAGCCACAGTGGTCTACCGTTGAAGAAACCTCAACAATGGTTCTTGCAGCCCTTGCAAAACAAAGTCAGAGAAGCAGCATGCTTTGGACTCAACATGTACAAAAAAATGGTTTTAGAGAGGTTAGTAATTTAGAGGTTTGTAATTTTAATCTTAAGAGGTTTGTAATAGAGAGGTTTATAATTTTAGACAGGTAGAGAGGTTTGTAATTTTAATCTTAAGTACACTAACTGAGATAGTCAGAATCTAAGAACAAAAATCCAGAAAACAACATTTTGTGATTTTTAAATAATAAATTTGCATTTCATTGCATAAAATAGGTATTTAATACAATAAAAAATATAACTTAATATTTGATACGGAAACCTTTATTTGTAATTGCAAGGTCAGATCTGTGATGTCTGTAGTTCTTGATCAAGTTTGCTAATGGGGTCATGTTTACAACTCCAGGACCCTAAAATCCTTTTTACGGAGCCACTTCTTAGTTGTCCTGGCTGTGTGATTCTTCTCACCAAGCTGGGTTCTATTGTCCTGTAGCTCATCCCAGTCTTGAGAAGGTCTACAGTACAATTTTGTTCCTGGTGTCTTTAGACAGCTCTTTGGTTTTGGGCATGGTGGACAGGTTGGAGTGTAATTGACTGAGTGTGTGGACAGGTGTCTATACCAGGTGTTTATAGAGATAACGAATTCAAAGAGATGCAATACAGGTAATGAGAGCAGAATAGGAGGGATTCTTTAAGAAAAACTAACAGGTATGTGAGAGCCAGAATTATTGCTGGTTGGTACATGATAAACGTTATTTTATGCAATTCTGTCTCTCACAGTTGAATTGCACCTACGATGTTACAGGCCTCTTCATCCTTGTTAGGTGGGAAAACTTGGAAAATCAGCATTTTATCAATTGCTGGTACAGCCCTGAAGTGTCTACTCCTACACCCCCCAAAAAAATTTAAATTATTCCTTGGGGAAGAATGGTGGCTTAGTGGAAAGCAACACTGCCTCACAGCAAGAAGGTCCTGTGTTTAATCCCAGAGTGGAGCGGCCTGGGTCATCTCTGTGTGCAGTCTGCATGTCCTCCCCATGTCTGTGTGGGTATATTCCGAGAAATTTGTGTTCAGGTAATGACTTAGCACTGATACTGCTAATAGAACAGTTTGTTTATAATACATTTTGGAGCATAACTGTGGGGTTGGATTCTGATGGTAGATAAGTCCTATCTCACTTTTGACTCTTTGCAAGCCAGCAAAATTCTCAATCAAAGTTGGTAAATCAATTCTCTAAAGACTATGTTTAAGGACAGCAGGATATAGAATTAATGAACTGAATTGTTAGAAGTGTAAACCTATAAGTGTGTCATGACTTGAGTGTGTCATGAGAGTCATAGGGGTAATTAATAAAGCACATTCTCTTGCCACCTTTTGTCTACACAAAATAGAATGTTCTATACCACAAATGTATGCTCTATATTATACATTTGTTATATGTGAGTGTTGCTAAAATAGCAGAGCTCATTAATTGGCAGGCCTGTCCAGAAACATTTGCCTATATAGTGAATAAAATGTATAATTACTATTATTATTGTTTTTGTTGTTGTTGTTGTTGTTAATGGTGGTATGACGGTACAGTGGTTAGCCCTGTTGCCTCACAACCTGCAGAGATTCCGGTTGGATTCCTGGGCCAGACTCCTCCGGTGTGTAGTCTGTATCTGTGCAAGCACTCCAGTTTCCTTCCACATTCCAAAATCATGTGTTAGGTTTATTGGTATCTTTAAAGTGTCCTGTTGTGAGTGAGCGAGTGAGGGAGTGAGTTTGTGTGTGTGCATTAACATTAGCAGGGGGTGCAGTGTAAAGGTCTGAACCTAGTGTACCAATACATGAGGTGCTGTCAAGATGCTACCCGTAGTGTGGGATCTACGATAGTGAGCTCTCTTTTGGCCTCCCCCTCTTCAGATAGGTGTGAGAACTTGCTACCAGCATTCACCTTGCATTTGTAAGCTGAGTTCTGTGGAGAGATAGAGGCCCATAGAAGCTGAGGGCTGATATAAATTACCTGCCGATGAGGATGATAAACCATGTCATAACAGCTCTCTGCTGGCATGCACCAGTGCAAGATAGTCTCACGTCTCTCTATGAGATGCCTTGTCACTTCTGATCAAATCACCATCTGGATGTGGTCGACTTGTGGCAGAGGATTTATTTACAAATATCAAATTATCATGAGCTCCCTCACAGCTTCAGCTGCTGTAGGACTTGCAGGGGACTGCCTTCTGGGAGCAGAATATTACAGTCTAGTTTAGAGATGATCCAGAATCCAAAATCACACTTCACAACATACAAAAAACAAGAGCTTTAGTCTCTTCCAGAAAGCTTAGCTGACAACAAAAATACTACTTCTGCAGCATGTTACCTCTTCCATACAGTATCTAATTATAAACTGGTTGAAATGGTATTTATCTAAAATCTGAATTTATTTGTCTCAAAATCTGAGGCCATCATTGACAATTCTTCTATTTGATTATTTTTTGGAATTGAATACAATGTCTTTAATTTCAAAACACATACTATAATGCAACATGTAATATGAGTAAAAATAAATTTAAAAAAAAACATTGGTTAAGTAATTTATTGCTATTTGTTATGAGCCCCATTTGCTCTATTGATAGCACATAATCAAGCTGGCATGCGCTCCATAAATTTGTGAAAAAATGACAATCTATGTTATACCAGCAAGATTTCAAAACATTTCAAAAGCATTTTGTGATGTTACTTAATGCTTGTCTTTCTCTGTTTTTACGTGTGCATAAATGCTTGACAGGGTTTAGGTCAGGTAACTGTGAAGGAAAGTTAATGAAAGTCATCACTCTTTTATCTTTGGTCTTCGGGTATTTGCTGGAAAACCATTGTGGTTTGTTTTAGATTCTTATTCTGCTGCATTATGAATCTGTCAGCTTCAGAAATTCAAAAAAGTCACTTGTGGTATAAGACTTTTAGTTCCCATTATACAGTGGATACAGAAAGTATCCAGACCCCTTTAAATGTTTCACTCTTTGTTTCATTGCAGCCATTTGCTAAAACAAAAAAAAAGTTCATTTTATTTATCATTAATGTACACTCAGCATCCCATGTGGACAGAAAAAATAGATGTATATATTTTTGTAAATTTAATAAAAAAAAGAAAAACTGAAATATCACATGGTCATAAGTATTTAGACTCTTTGCTGTGACACTCATAATTAACTCACAAGCTGTCCATTTCTTATTATCCTTCCTAAGATGGTTCTACTCCTTCATTGGAGTTCAGATGTGTTTAATTGAACTGATTGGACTTCATTAGTGATGGCACACACCTGTCTGTATAAGACCTCACAGTGCATGTCGATGCAAATGAGAATCATGAGTACAATGGAACTGCCCAAGGAGCTCAGAGACAGAATTGTGGCAAGGCACAGATCTGGCCAAGGTTACAAAAAACAATTCTGCAGCACTCAAGGTTCCTAAGAGCACAGTGACCTTAATGGAAGAGGTTTGGGATGACCAGAACTCTTCCTAGACCTGGAAGTCCACCCAATCTGAGCAATTGTGGGAAAAGAACCTTGGTGAGAGAGCTAAAGAAGAACCCAAAGCTCCAGAGATGCAGTAGGGATAGATATTCTCTGGTCTTATGAGACAAAGACTCAAGTTTTCGGCATTAATTCTAAATGGTATGTGTGGAGAAAGCCAGGCACTGCTCATCACCTGCCCTATATAATCTCACCTGTGAAACATTTTGGAGGCAACATCATGCTGTGGGGTGTTTTTCAGCTGCAGAGACAGGACGACTGGTTGCAAATGAAGGAAAGATAAATGTGGCCAAGTACAGACATCTCCCGGAAGAAAACCTCTTCCAGAGTGCTCAGTACCTCAGACTGGGCCGAAGGTTCACCTTCTAACAAGACAATGGACAAACGTTTTTTTTCTGTTAAGATGGGATGTTGAGTGTACATTATTAAGAAATAAAATTATTTTTTCATTTATTTAAGCAAACGGCTGCATTGAAACAAAGAGTGGTCAGAATACTTTCTGTACCCTGTGTGTGTGTGTGTGTGTGTGTGTGTGTGTGTGTGTGTGTGTGTGTGTGTGTGTGTGTGTGTGTGTGTGTG
>JAVSBV010000147.1:5821236-5833943 GCA_033117975.1 Parotocinclus spilosoma | reverse complement strand
CTATATATATATATTATATATATATATATATATATATATATATATATAAATTGTAAGATTTAACTTGCTGGTATTTTTCTTGTTTTTTACTACAGCATGAATGCAAAAAGTGAAAACTGTAGATCATATCCTCTTTCTCTCTCTAAAAAGACGTACATACACATCCAAGATACAAAATGATAAGAATATCTTTGTATCTACATAGCAACCTGTAAACATATAAATAAAACTAAGAAGAAAAATGCTGCTGCTCAGAGACAATGAATCTAGCAGCAACAGTGCCATCTACTGGACAGAACCTATTAATCAGTAATTCATACAAGCACTTACACTCTCGTTTCTTTATAGGTGAGTTTGTGATGTGGCCAACTTGGTAAAATTTCCAATAACTGAGTATGACACTAAACGTGAGCATGGTGTTCATACGCAAAATCTTTAATAGCGGTGGAGTAGGCACTATGTGCTGAGCATGCCCCGTCCGGACCAAATAACCTCAGGAAAACAACTATGAATGATACACTTCATAGCACTTCCATTGAATATCTTATACCATGGCTGGAATTTATTATTCATTCATAAAATGCCAATTAAAAAAATATTGTACATTTTGTATTTGAATTGACTAGGATTTCTATATTACTAACACCTGAAGTATGGGTTCATCTGCTTTCTTGTTTTGTTAATAGACGCATTCTGCCTAAACTAATAACATATTGCTTAATGAGGACATTAATGAAGTCTTTAAAGCCTTGTAAAACCTTATTTGGTAGCAATGCTTTTGCTTTTTGGTTCGGGAAAAACTTGGTGAATTTTAGATCAGTTCTCTTCATGAACAGCTGTCTCCAGGTCTAAGTTGGGCTAATGTTGGCTATTACGAACTTGATCGTTCTAAACCCATGGTTCCCAACCATGGTTCCCTTTAGGGGGTGCCAGATATCACATGGGGTGCATGGTGCTTATTTAGATCCCAGAGCTAAAGACAACAGGAAGGGTGGACATCGTTAATAACTGCAGCTGACAGGACAGGAGGTCAGAATAGAAAGGCCAGGAAGAGCTGATAACAATAATTTAATAAAGCATTTGTTCAAACTGAGGTGTGTAGTTCTGAATACACAATACTGAAGCTACAGCAGCAAAAGGCCGCAGCAGCTGTAACGCGCCATAACACAAAGTTGAAATCGACTCACACTGGTTTCTTGAACTTGACAACTTGCCACACTGTACTCAAATGGCCTCCACAATCACCAGATCTCAAACCAATAGAGCACCTTTGGGATGTGTTTGAGCGGGATTCACATCATGGATGTACAAACTGCAGCAAATGTGTGATACTATCTTGTCCATATGCACCAGAATCTCTGAGAAATGTTTCTTGCACCTTGTTGAACCTATGCCATGAAGAATTAAGCAAAAGGTGGTCAACTTAGTATATTACATTGTCACATACTTTAGTTTTCACACAACAGTTTTGATTTTGGTGCACAATGCTTTACTAAACAATAAGTAGACAAATTAGCACTTAACTATGAATAAAGCACCCAGCGGCCTCGTTTGCAAGTAGGAGAGTAATCAGTGACTCAAATGATTTAGCGAACAGCAAGGGGAGACAGGGCATAGTGGAGTGTGTCAGAGAGCAAGAGAATGACCAGCATGCAGTGAGATGAATCAGCATGCACAGAGATGGACCAACATGCAATCAGATGACTCAGTAACAGTAAATTTACCTGTAGCATCGGTGTAAGCCAACATTTTACTAGAATGGTAAGGTGCAAGAAAGTTGAATTACATGCGTTGGATCTGGGCACTGCTTTGTGCAAACCAATGCAACCATGATGGATCGCAGAATGGTTGGGATGATGTAATAATTCAGTATGTGTACAACGTCTTAGCTATTTATTCAATACTGGTACACTGTGGTTTCCCATACACTCTAGCTTTGTACAGATTACAATTAGTATGGTATACAAGTACAGAATGTAATATGATGTTCAGACAATGTCCATATTGCATTACGTACAAGTTCAAAAACATTTTGCGAATGTTTAAATGTCACTTAATGCTCATGGTTTTCCAACGTTATAATAAAGTATAATAGAGTTCAGAAATGTGTAAATTTTTTAATTAAGATTTAATAATTTTACCACAATGTGCAAAGTTTTGGAATTGAAACACTACAGTATACCATATAGCATTAGTAAACATGGTATATAATATGTCTGCACAGTGACCAGATTGTGTAACTTCAGGTTTCACAGAAAACCTTTGGACTTTCAACAAAAACAGGGGTGAACAGAAGCGTATCAAACTAGACATGAGTGCCACACATTGACTGTTCAGTAGGGTGTATGGTTACCCATGGACAGGATCCTCTTTGAAATCATTTTATAATAGCCCCTAATTTTTGTTAGTAGTGTATCACAATTAATTATGTGTTATTAGATTAGGTAGAATAACACATGATTAATTGAATCAAATGGATAATGGCCTCTGCTAAATAACATTCATGTAAATGTATTTATTATTGTGACTTAGGTGAATATGAGACAACATTTTATGCTCTTATGATACAATTGATGATTAAAGAATAAATAGAGCCACAGATGGCTGCATTCAACCTAATCACTGCACTGAAGTTTGTGCATGTGCTATATTTCCTTATTTTTATGTGTTTAGTTTTTATAGTAATTTGAGCCGCTGTTCAAGTACACTTTGTGGGTAAGTTTAAAGCCACAAATTCACTTTAAACTTGCTGGGCTTGGTTTGATCACAAAATGCAGTTATTAAACTCAACACTCTCACAATTGAAAGTGAATTAGTTATGATGGAAGTGTGTCAGTAGCCAAAAGTCATTTTTATGAATTTCATTTAACACTGTAACTTACAAACCTTATGATGTCTAGGTAGATATAAATATGTGGATCATTGAGGTTTGATACATACTGACATATTAGTGTAAGGGGAGCATTTTCGGGGGTCCCCTCTGCTTGTGTGGTTCCAGAATATGCCAGGCCCACCAAGCAACTCTGATTTAATCACTCAGATTCAGACAGTCTGTTTGACAATGAACTCCAATTGGGCTACCGCATAACATGATGAGTGAGGGTGGGTTTTGTGTTATTATATAGCTGTTAAACTGTCATGAACATTTTCTGCATGCATCCTTAAAGATAAATCTGTCTCACTGGCTTGAATCGAAGAACATTTGCTTTGCTCTAATACACCCCCTATGACATTACGTATCTTTTTAAGCTTGCAGGCTAAAGTGGAACAATACATTTTTCATATAATAAGATTATATATTTGTTTCAGTTTGCATAATTAGTTAATAAAGCTATACATTATATAGCTTGTATTAATGTAATTGTGCACTAATACAAGCTGCATAATGTATTACTTTATTAAGTTTATTATGCAAACTGAGTGTACCTTAATCAGGAAGATTAGTAAAGTTTATATTGATTAGGCAGTTCTAAGTGGATGATAAAGTTTGATTACTGTAAATATGGACTGAGACACTCAAAGCTAAACAGTAAGTATACATCTCTGTATCACTATATTTCTATATTTATCTATCATCTATCTATATCTGTCTGTCATTTCATGAGTCACTAGTCAAACAGGAGAGAACTTGCAGTAAAATACTAATTCTGTTATAGCAAGAAATGACACAGGAGGTGTCACAAACATATCATAAACTAAGAACTAGAGAAGGTGCTGGAGGGTCAACACTTTGGATGACCGCTCCAAGTGGGATTCAATCTGGGGGTGTAGTGTATACAAAAAAGAAAAACCTAAAAGGTGGCACTGTATTAGAAGTTGGACAATAAGGAAGAACCAATGAATTAAGATTAAGATAGTAACCCAAATAAAAGTTGTATATCTCTCGCGCGCTCTCCCTATTTAAACCATTCAGTAACACATTACACCTTGCAGATCCAGTTGCTATACTTACTTCCTGATTCCTCTGTTATATGGAGGTTCAACTGTTTCTGTATGAGTTTTCTCCTTTATGTTCCAGTAATCACAGTTCTGATTAGTCATGCCTCATTCTTTCAGCTTCAGTATTCTATGTTTAGTTCTCTACCTCTTTTAATCTAGAAGATTTCTCTCTTTCTTTCAACATCTACAAAAACACACATACAGATAACTAATTACAGCAGTTATGTTCCACAGCTTTAGAAGTGCAATTACAGCCAAGGCACTGAACCATGTCTGTGCAGAGCCTTGTATTTACCTTAACCAGGCTGCTACAAATAATCCAAGGCTGATCAACTCCAGTGAACTTTCAGAAACAAAGCTTATTCAGTCATAACAAGCTAGAATACCTAAACCTTTCTGGCATCTTCATTCTTTAGAGGACTTGGTGCAGTGCTGGCTTGAACAGTGTGCCTAGTAGTCTGCTACAGAAGAGCTAGCATGTGTGCTTACCGCCCCTAGTGGTGGTGGCAGTGCCGTGTGCCTGCAAAAACAATCCAGGCTTTCTCCATATCAGTTCACAGAGATGGGACTGGATCTAAGGATATTACTTTAACAGAAGAAAACTGTTGATGTGTCTAAATACTGAGCACAGGTAAGCATTAATTAGGGTTAGGGTTATTATAACTATGGTAATGTTATCCTCAGCTCAGTATTACTGTTACAGTGATTTTTACATTTTCAAAGTACTGTGGTTTAGTATTTCTGCCCCAAGAGAACATTAGAATAGAATTAGAAATGCTCAACACACACACAAACCCTTAACAAGAATAATATATAAAAAATATATTTTAAAAAATAACAAGAATAACTTCAACATGTAATGGCAACGTGGCTGGACTGTTGGTTTTTAGAAGACTAGAAATAAATAAGGTCTTGTTGGACACATAAGGATTAGTTGTTTGTTTGTTTATTTGTTTGTTTATTTGTCTTCTTTAACGTCGCTATCGGCATCACCGGCCATGTAAGCGACACACACAAGGTTATATACATACACAAGTTCATCTTTACACCAGTCACATATATACATACACAAGTCAATGACAATTTAGAGACACCATTTCACCTAACATACATGTCTTTGGACTGTGGGAGGAAACCGGAGTACCCGGAGTAAACTCACGCAGGCACAGGGAGGACTTGCAGACTCCACACAGAAAAGTCCCAAGCTGCACCCCCACCCCGGATTGAACCCGGGACCTTCTTGCTGTGAGGCAAGCAGTGCTACCCAACGTGCAGCCCCATAAGGATTAGTAAGGATAATTATTTGTAATAAAAGGCCCTTCTTTTACTCATCAACCTAAAACTGTACAGCTTGCTACCAAGATATGAGGTTCAAAACTAATTGCAATACAGCATAAAAAGATCCATCAAATGACCATGCCCTTCTGTAGCTCACACTGTCGTCATCAACCCCACAAACCGACTGTAAATGCAGACACTCCTTTAGAGGTAACATTGGTGTTATGTGTTTCCACAGACCAGACACAAGGTATGTCTTAGTATGTGTTTTCAGAATGAATCTCACCCCCAACACCCATCTCTTTCTCAAAAAAATGAAAATTTCATAGAACCACTGTGAAATCATTTACCCAAATATCTGGTTTTAAATCCTGGAACCTCCTATTGTATATTTTACTTGGCTTCCAGCATGCTCCTTGGTGTCCACATCTTAGGTTATGACTATTTAATGTAGAAACTCCAAAACTCACAAATACCCAATGACCGAATGTTCCAAAGATGTACCAGTATACTAAACACATCGTATATCTCTTCTTGCTCATGTCTCTTCAAACAGAAATAGATTTCACTGATTTGTTTGATGAATTTGACACAAGTTTTTCCAGTGGGTCTTATTGGAGCTCCTACTGTTTTTCTGTCTGTTGGTGGCCTGGGCCCTAATCATCCACATCTCCCAGGGAGGCCATAAATTACTCCGATGAGATGGCGCTTTGTGTTCCTACTGCTGGGGCGTTGGGGCGAATTCACAGCGGCATATTTTTACAAGCCCTGCTTTAAATCATTGTTTTATGACAGCAAGGGAAACTTCTACACATTCACTGTGATGATTTATGCTCATTTGGGTCTGGAGGACACTATAATTTGCAAGAAATGTGAAAACAGATGGATAGAGAGATAGAACAGGGCAGACTGACCGATACATTCTCACCACTGCTTACAAATGACATCCATATGCTGCCGGTATCTCTACCTTGCTTTGCTCCTCTGCTTGTGGTTTGCAACAGTGTTTGTGCTTATGATCCGAAAATCACAAACAGAATATCTGTAACTTGTATGAAAAGCAATGGTGCAAATTACACCTACTCCTACTCGATTGTTATTTATGCTGAAACCCAAAATCACTGCAGTAGAGACCCATATTAAATTCACCCCAGTAAATATGCATTTGTTACGACCGCATTTAATAAATCAAGATTAATTGTAGTAATGTATTTGTTCAGTACGTGGAACAGTATGAACAGCTGTTTTAAATAGCTTAAGGGTTGTAATAAGTGCTTATTAATGTATTAAATGCGCAATAACATAATGTGCAGTATAGCTAAATGCATATGCAATATAGTATAGCTTTCAAGTTCCTCTATGCTACTACAGTACAGCACGTATTAGGTGTGTTGCACTTAGATACGTTGATGTGGCGCAAAAAGGACCACCCACAAGAATCAGTAATGATGTAGAGACTACTGCATGTGTTGCGTAATAACCTAGTCATAACATAGAACATAAATACATTAATATTTGTGTGCTAATCTCAATCGGGGTAGAATCACAGCAGCCAACTCAACATATGCACATACACACACACACGCACACACGCGCACACGCGCACACGCGCGCACACGCACACACGCACACACGCGCACACACGCACACACACGCACACACACGCACACACACACACAGTTACATGGTGTTTCCCACAATTCCCTTAGCAGTAAGTAGGTAACAGATAACATTGTTTAATCTCTAGCATAGATTGGCATTTGCCATTTTTGCCAAAACCACATTACCCATCAGTCCCTCTGGAGCCACTGACACCACAGGCAGGCAAGGTCACTGGCCTCAGACCAGTACATCCACAAACTTTCCTTCACATCCTTCTATTCTGCTGTACTCTCCCCTGAAATAACTGCAGACCTAAGAGGTTGGTGGAAAGTTCACCTAGCATGATGGTCTGCATTACTGTAAACTTCTCTCAGTTACCCAAACAGCCATTTTCTAAATTTTACCTAAGGACAGCTCAGCAGGTATACCGCTCTATTAGTACATTAGCATAAACCGGAGTTCAAAATGGTAATTTTTTAAACAGTACATAGAACCATCAAACCTTACCAGTGATTTTTGTGTGTTAGGCCAGACTTTTTTATTTCTTGTTTCGCGGACCCGCTGTCAATCATATTTGAAGCATACAAAAAAAACAACAACAAATTTTGGTATGTCTCGGATCTTTTTATTTCTTCCTCCTTCCTTGTATTGATTACATATAGGCCTTTAAAAAATTTTAAAGTGCTAAAAAATAAATTTCCTCCCTCATCAGTAGATTCTTAAATAGGGGCATCCGAGGAACAAGCAATTTAAAAAGTCTGGCCTTAAGTGTATGACGAGCAAGTTTAGCATAAATAAGTAATTAAAAATGTTTTCGTCATAGTCCAGTGCTTACAAAATGTACTCCTAGTATTGCACTATTTTTTATTTTTCTATACTTCTTAAGTAATATTGTTACTTTCGGTGAGGAATGACAACTTTTACATATTGTACTTGAGGTAAAATGTATTTTGGCAGTACTTCCATCTTGTGCAAAACATACAGTCATGGCCAAACATTTTGGGAATGGCACAAATTTTGTTTTTGTCAGGATGAGGTTGCTTTCTCAATCTCATCTGACTTAATAGGTCAAAATAGGTCCTAAAGTTTTGAGAACCAAAAAACAGAATTCGTAACCAAAAAATTACATTTTGTAATATAAAACGGTTTGTAAACTGAATATTTTTGTTTGTAATCGTATATTTTGAGTTTAATATTCTTGAAGGATCCGTTTTCGCTTTTTTGCGCCTTTTCTTCGTTACGCTTCTTTCAGGCTCGCTTTTGCTTCCAAAAAATTCTCTCTTCCAAATTTTGGACCCGATTTGAAGGTGGGGCGGGATCTAGGCAATCATTGGCTGCTGGAGTTAAGCCCCGCCCACTGGTTCATTCCACGTAAATGAGGTCTTTTACCCAGGTTAGAAAATGGTCGAAATAAACATAGGGAAGGTGTGTGTTTATGTTTTATATCATATCAGCTAGTTTTAACCATTATACCTTTGAATAATTAGGGTCAGACTGCTAACTGGTTAATCTAGGTAGAGTGATAACTTACCTTAGTTTAGTTAACGTTACGTAGCTTAATCGCTTTGTGAATAAAGATCCTAATGTAGACCATTACATTTATACAGAGCTCCCTGTATAAAACAATGCTGAGGCTAAACTATATGATGTTTTAGTAGCTGAACAATAAACTTGAAATCTGAATTAAAATGGTAAATAAAATATACTGATATAGCTCTATAAAATAATGTAATGAATGCCTGTTACTGGGTGGTTTGTTCCAGCTTATTAAATCTTAACATTAAGTCTTAATATTATAAAAAATATCACCTAGATTAACAAGGTAATAGTGTGACTGTAAGCCTATAGGAAGAAATGTGCATTACTAAAAGAGATAATAGTTTTAACTATCTTCCCTGTGCTTATTCCGATCATTTTCCAATTGAGGTAAAAGACTTTCGTTCTTTCGCTGACGTAGCGGCCTCATTCACGTAGAATGAACTGGTGGGTGGGGCTTAACTCCAGCAGCCAATGATTGCCTAGATCCCGCCCCACCGTCAAATCGGGTCCAAAATTCTGAAGAGAGAATTTTTTGGAAGCAAAAGCGAGACTGAAAGAAGCGTAACGGAGAAAAGGCGCAAAAAAGCGAAAACGGATCCTTCAAGAATATTAAACTCAAAATATACGATTACAAACAAAAATATTCAGTTTACAAACCGTTTTATATTACAAAATGTAATTTTTTGGTTACAAATTTTGTTTTTTGGTTCTTAAAACTTTAGGACCTATTTTGACGCCATAGCCTTTCGCCCAGGGCACCTCCCCTTCTTTCCTTCCTCACCTTTCACCTCCTCACGTTCTTTTCTCCTCCCTGCCTGCGGGTGGCGCATTTGCCATCCTTCTCATTCCCTATTTATACAGGGCTCCTACTTCTCTTCCTCGTCGGCATTTCTATGACAGAATAATCGGCCAACATGGACGTAGCAAGCTGTACCCAAGACCAGAGCCTGCAGTACTGGGCTACCTGGTTGGAGAAGATCCAGATTTGGAAGGAACGTGGCCACCACATGCCCCGCGCCCGGGTCCCCTCTTGTTCCAGCTGCAGCGCCAGTCCGTCTCTCGCCCGTTAAACCTTTTATTGCATGAATCCATACTGTAGCATCTACTTAGGTGGATGTGCCAGTTCCTGCTGATGCACCCGTGCTTGTGCTGGATCCCGAGTTCCCCACTGTACCTACTCCCACGGTCATTCCAGTCCCGTCTGGTGATCCTGTTCTGGTACCTGGCCAAGAGCTTGCCCTGGTTTCTGTCCTGTCAGCCATTTCGGCTCCATCTGTCTGTCCTGTTCCAGGCTTGGACCCGCCGACCGCTCCAGCTCCAGTCTCTGAGACAGTTCCTGTTCCAATGCCAGCTCCAGTGCCCGACACTGTGGCTGCTCCTGTGCCTGAGTTAGAGGTAACACCAGTCACAGATGTGTCAGCTGCGTCAGTTCCGGTTTCAGTTGCTGCTTGGAAAATAGTTCCCTGCTCATATATTTAGCATCAAGAAATTCAAGGAAAGTGGTTCAATTGCAGTGAAGAAAGCTTCAGGGTGCCCAAGAAAGTCCAGCAAGCGTCAGGGCCAACTCCTAAAGTGGATGCAGCTACAGTATTAGGGTCACCAGCAGTGCAGAGGTTGCTCAGGAATGGCAGAGGGCAGGTATGAATGCACGGTGAGACAAAGGCTTTTAGAGGATTGGTTAGTGTCAAGGAGGGTAGCACAAAAGCCACTTCTCTGGATGAAAAACATCAAGGCCAGGGATTGGACTGAAGAGGGTAAAGACTGCAGTGGAGTAAAGTTATTTACCCTGATGACGCCTCCTTCAGACTGTTTGGGACATCTGGAAAAATAATTGTCCATAGAAAAAATCTGACAAAAGGTTCTACAAAAACTGAGGCAGCAATTTTTGTAAAAACCAAAATGTGTGCCATTTTCAAAACCTTATTATTAACCACATTATTTTAATACCATTTACATGACATTTACCTTGTTTATTATTATAAATAATGTAAATAGATGTGCAATACGGGCAACTGTATTAAAATAAATAGTCAAGTTCCATTATTTTTTCTCTAATCCTAATTATGATCTATATTTTTTTCCTCCAGTGAATTTAATGGCTGTTTAGAACCACACAGTGCAATTTTAGAATGATTCTTAGAATGAATCTGTTGTAAACATTCTATAAAATGTCAAATGTATTTGAATAAAATTATAAATAATAATAATTAAAAAATATATATATTTTTTTATTGACAATGAAGTGGCAATGAATCCGTAAACTATGTGAACTTACACTGTGTGAAAAACAAGGACAATTACGAGGCAGTGCCATGACAGTTACTGACAGTTATATGTGAGTGCACCATTTGGAGAAAATGTGTGGTTTATTAGCCTTAGATTATCATGTCTTCCACACTGACTTCTGCGTTCCTAATGATTTACTGCAGCTTGGCGAAATGAGCTCAGTAAGTGTGTGAGGTTGGCTGCTGCTCATGCTTTTCCTCCTATTGCTCTTTGGACTCTGTGGGCTCTGGAGATGCTTTAAAAGTTATAAAGTCAGATTTAGTGTAAGCCAAGCAGTATAAAGCTGGACTTATGCCTTCTGTTTCAATAGTTCCAAAAATAAGAAAAGATGTATATTTGTGCCTCTCTGCGTATGCGTGTGAGAGAGAAAGAACGTCAGTCATCAATGACCTACCCTAAAAATAGCATCTTCAATCACTAAATGAATGGGCCAACATCAGTAACAGTAACTTGATTTCTTCAAATCAGACATGTTCCTGGATCAACATCCCTTTGTGGTTCCAAAAACAACATTCCATTTAACCAATTATTACAATCTGATGTCATCAGTGTATGTCTCTTTACCCTTCCAAACCAGAGCCGCTGAAGATTTTCTCCAGAATGCGCTAGTCAATTTCCAGACAGCTGCATTTTAGTTAATTAAGACAAACTATATTGTTACAAAACCCAACATTAATCAACCAATCTAAAATGCATTTTGTGAAGATTTCAGAAATTGTGTTTCACATAAAAGAACATGATTTAAATAGTCCCAATACAGAAAAAAAAACATATAATTAGTGAAATCTTAATATTTATTTGTAGTGATTGTGTGATCTGGATAAATGTAGCATAAAAACATCAGTTGTTGGAGAAACTATTGAACCTTTAAAGTAAGGGGAAACAATCATATATATTAAACATGAGCATGACCACGGCTTTTGCATTCTGAGACATTCATGTATGGGGCTGCTTCTCATCCAGGGGTGTGGGTTTTTCAAAATTTCAAAAGGACACTGCCATAACTAAGAAATGGTATCAAAATATCCTCCAAGAGCAACTTATACCAACAATCCAGGAGCAATTTGGAGAAGAATAATGATTTTTCCAGCATGTTGGAGCACCATGTCACAACGTAAAATCAATAACCAAGTGATTCGGTGAATAAAACATTGAAATTTTGGGTCCATGGCCAGGAGATCTCAATCCCGTTAAGAACTTGTGCTCAATCCTCAAAAGCCAAGAGCGATGATCAACTTCAAGCACTGATTAGGCAAAAATAAGTGGCCATCATTTAACATTTTGCACCGAAGCTGATATCCAGCATGCGGAGTCTGCAGAACTGCAATAGTCTTAAAGAAGAAGGTTTCTTTTCTTTCAAAGAAGTCTTTGCTTATGCTGGATGTATTTGTCAATAAAAAGTTTAAAACATATGGAACGCTTATAACTGTATTTTATTATACCTTATTGATATTTGACAAAAATAAAATAAAAACAGTGGCATAAAACTTGTGAAACACCAAAATGTGTGTATTCTCTACATTTTTGGCCATGACTGTAATCACGCTCGCCACACGACTTCCTACATCACACACTGCTTAGTACTGGAGAGTATCATAGTGCTAAGTGTACCTTAAACATGCTTAAAACACTGACATTACATTACAGTTGAGCAAAGACATAAAGATTAACTTTTAAAATATTCAATCTTTTGTGTAATTTATTGAATAACGTATCAAAATTGAAAAACAATACACTACACTGCTCACAAAAGATTTTTCATTATGGGATATTTCATTCTAAAGTATATCGCCTAATTTTTGTGAGCAGTATATTATCGCGAGACCACTGCCTTTCTTCACTACATTTCCCCGCACTATTAATGCACGCACATGAAAAAATGCAAGTACACACACACATATATACACACACACATATATATATACACACACACACACACATATATATATACACACACACACATATATATATATATACACACACACATATATATATATATATACACACATACACACACACACACATACATACATACACATACATACACACACATACACATACAC
>JAVSBV010000147.1:5805467-5821136 GCA_033117975.1 Parotocinclus spilosoma | reverse complement strand
TGTGTGTGTGTGTGTGTGTGTGTGTGTGTGTGTGTGTGTGTGTGTGTGTGTGTGTGTGTGTGTGTGTGTGTGTACAGCTAGTATATAGTATATAAGGCCAGACTTTTATTTATTTATTTATTTTTTAATTGCTTGTTCCTCGGATGTCCCTAATTAAGAATCTACTGAAGAAGGAGGGAAAAAAATTCAAATTCTTTTTCAGCACTTTTCAATTTCTACAAGGAAGGAGGAATAAATAAAAATACATTTTTATTTAGAAATAAAATGTATTTAACCTACAATTAAATTAAAGTGAATCTGGAAAAAAATTCAATAAACAGAAGAAAACCGTAGGTTCTCCACTGGAGGGTGGGAAAATCGAAAAAACAAATTTTCAACCATTGGTGCCGTGGCGGATCCAAAATTGAAAAAAAAATTTAATTCTTCAAATATGATCCTCGGTGGATCTGCGAAAGCAATAAAAAAAAAAAAGTCTGGCCTAAGTGAAGACTTTCTTTATTAGCCACAATAAGCACAAATGTTTTCTTTTAAACAAAATCCTACAAGGATCCCAGTCTTCAGGGCAATTTTCTGAATGCTATAAGAATACAATTACCGTATTTCTGTCCAGTTACAGGTGAGGAATGCTAATGCATCTTGATAATTTACATTTACATTATTTAGCAGACTCTCTTACCCAGAGACACTAACCAAAGCACTTTTTTATTTAGTAGACAAAACCCCATGTTAGTACAAGAACATACTTAAATCAAGCAATACTCAAGGACGCAATCCAACCAGAACCTGTTAGGATCTGATGTGGGTTAAATCAACAAAATACACAAGCAGCTGCATTTTCAGTCTTAACTTTCACTTGAGTGCTGAGTAAAGAGGTGAGCCTTGACGATCGCAAGCTACTCAGTCATTCAGACAGCCTGAGGAAGTTCATTCCACCACCTGGGTGCCAAAGGGTCTTGGTGCTCGTCTTCCTTTAATCTTACTTGAACGATCCAGTTGAGCCAAGCCCGTTTCTCGAAGGGTATCGGGTACAGAGCGTGGTTTGATTAGAGCTTTTAGGTAAGATGGAGCTGTTCCACTTTTGACTTTGTAG
Organism: Parotocinclus spilosoma; assembly: GCA_033117975.1. Lineage (NCBI taxonomy): Eukaryota > Metazoa > Chordata > Actinopteri > Siluriformes > Loricariidae > Parotocinclus > Parotocinclus spilosoma. The sequence continues at coordinate 5,820,046 of JAVSBV010000147.1, read as the reverse complement.
ACGAGCATCAGGGCTTTGAATCTGATGCGGGCAGCTACAGTGAGCCATGGTGTTGATAATGTTGATAGGACATCTCTTTTGATTACGTGTGAAATTTGTGTATTTTTGCACGTATTTTACTGTAACCTTTAAAAATATGTTTGTTAATCCAAATTAGGCTTACAAATGGGTACATTTGCATATCTAACTGGGTGATATTAAACATTTTAATGATGACTAATGATATTAAACAGTACTTTAATGTGAAAGCACTCTATAGAAAGCCTATAAGATCATAGGATACAGGCATTAAGAGTGACCTGGACTTGTGAACAACACAGAACTATATACAGTGAGTTCTCCAGGACTCATGGTAAAACAAAATTATACACAAAACAAGACAAGGACAAACAGGATAAGTACAACAATATGCAACAAACAGTATAAAGACATATCTCAGCATGGATGTCAGCTCATAATTTGAAGCTAAACCACAGCAAAACTTAACTTCTTTGCATTCCTGCAGATTTGCTTATCCACTCATATTGCCAATTCGACCAAGTCATGTTCCTCCCATTTTCAGGGAAGCCACCAATGTGCTTGACCAGCCTCTTGTTATATCAAAACTAGATTACTGCAGTGCTCTTCTGGCTGGTCTTCCCATGCATAAAATCATACATCTACAACTCATTCAGACTGCAGCAGCTCATCTGGTTGTTAATCTACCCAAGTTTCTCATGTCACCCTACTGCTGCATTCACTTCACTGGCTCCCAGTAGCTGACAACATCATATACAAAACCCTAAAGTTCACCTACGAAGCCAAAAATAGAACAGCAACATCTTACCTTAAGGCTTTTATCAAACCATGCTCTGTACATCGTACCCTCCGAGACATAAACTTGGCTCAACTGGATCCTCCACATAAGATTAAAGGAAGACAAGCAGCAACACTCTTCTCCATCCTGGCACCCAATTGGTGGAATAAACTTTCACTGGATGTCCGAGTCTCTCTTGCTCTTTTCATGCAACAACTAAAGACTCATCCCTTCACATACATAAAAAATGTGATTGTGTCTTTAGTTGATTTACCCAATTAGATTCTAGTATTTACTGGTTGGTATTGTGTTCTTTGACTATTGCTTATTTGTACTAACATGAAGTAATTTCTAGTAAGAATAGTTAGCACTTCTCTCTGGATAAGGATGTCTGCTAAATGCTCTAAATTTAATGTAAACAGAGTGATTAAAGTATTTATCAGATACAGCAGTGTAGCAGCAAAGTTTAGATTTTTTTAAAAATTCTGTTGCAAGGAAGAATTTGTTTAAAAATTAATAATAAAAAACAAGTTGTGTGTGGATTGAGAAGACACCTGAGCACTTTCCTTGCATAATATCTTTCCAAAAAGAAATTAACATGTACTTTCTTCACTGAGATTATCTTAAAGCTGAGATATTTGGTTCTAAATATAGAAGAAAACTGGTCAGTGTAGTAATTTAGTTCAGTCTCGTTCTTGATTTCATTTGGGCTTACTTTCATAATAATTAATAACAATTGTAGGTTATATATTATTTAATGTTACATTTTCATAAAATTATTAAATATATTTTCGATATTACCATCATGTATTATGCATGACAATGAATGTAAACTGAATTAAAAACATTTTTTTATATTTTTAGTTCTTAATCTGGTCTCGGTTTCAGCAACTCCAATTCTTGGTTTTTGACTCAAACTTTAGCTACTAAACATTTTGGTATTGACTCAGACTTGAGGTGTCCTTGACTCGGACCTAGCGGTCAAAAATAAATGATGACATCTTTCCATCTGCGAAAACGGCAAACCCTGTCTCAGCAAAAGAAAGCAAAGGTGATGTAAAATAGGACATGACAAATCTACTTGCGGGTTTCATGATTTTATTATTCTTGTCCAAATATGTCTTGACTGCTTAGCCTCCAGCCAGCCAGCCCAAACTTTATACAAACACTGTCTATTCATTTGTTTTCTCTGGCCATCAAACTCCATTCGGTTGTGTTACCCACAACTTTGTCTTTTGATAAAACAGTGTCAGCTGTTTTTCACCCTGCTTTCACTGCTGCACAACGGATAACAATCAAATAATTTAAGGCTATTAGTTTTGAGACTTTGTGTTGGTGGTGGTCAACGATGTTTGGATTGAACCCTGGCCTAGTTCTTAATGATGACTTTTCCAAACATCCATTATTGGTTGGTATGAGTAGTTCAGTAGATAAGTTATTCTCATCCTCTCGAACTCCCAGGTTTAAGTAGGTCCTTGCATTTTCCCATAACATGCATTTGTTTTTCTTCACCTGTATGACTCAACCATGTGAAAGGAAATGACAATCCCAGCTGAGAGGCTTGTACATACACAAGCACCATTCTCAAGCCTGTGTAGGAAAGCTCATTTCTTCATGTCATTTTTCTGCTCTAAAGGGTTTGTTGAGAGTGAGCGGAATCAATATATCTATGTAGTGTACTTATTATAATTTTTGCATCATCATTTTACAGCTGTATAGATATGGCTATACTTCTTACTAACATATTTTTAAAAAAACCTGAAAGATTCAGTTGTTACATTGTCTCACAGTCGATAAGGTTTCATGAAGCCTTATTTTCAAGCCCACCTTCCCAACTAAAAGTGGGAATTCTGTAATGATTTGTAACTGTTTTGACAAGTGGCTAACAGAAAGTAGGAGGATGTGGAAATTCAGCACTTAAACTATTGGCAGGCCAGTGTGCACACTGAGCCAGATGCATAGACATCCTTTACACTAGCTACGTGGCCACAGTGCTTCCAAAAGCAACTACTGCTGCTATTCACAGCTTCGTGGACCTGACACACAGTTCAGACATATCAGACTGAACCTTGTCACTCAATTACAGTTACACACTGTAATTAATGTGGCAGTGAAATGTCTTTAGATATTTTAGCTATTGTGGTTTTTAAGGTAGATACAGAAATATAATAAATATATAATGATACTTTTTTTTTTTAGGAACTGTAGTATATTAAGTCTGTAGTTGACCATGGTAATAGTTTGAGTAACTATTGAGTTTAAGGGAGGGGTTATGCATTAAAACTAGATATACGGTTACAGCACAGTTACGCATTTTCACCCAGAGAACTGCTACTAAACGGATATTTCCTCTTTTTTTGGACTGGTCTCTGTAAACCCTAAAGATGGATGTGCACGAAAATCCCAGAAGATCAGCAGTTTGCAGTTTCTAAGATATTGACTTTGGCCTGTCTAGCACCAACAACCCTGCCACATAATTGCAACGGTGACAAAATAACTAAATAAAGTAACTACTAACCACTAAATATGGCTTTAAAAAACAAATCCAAAGTTCATATAATGGATCGGCAATACTGCCACTGTTTGGGAATTGAGATCATTTATTTCAGGTAAATTTGCCATATATAAAGTAAATTCCATAGGGATGTCAGTAATGGTCATAATATTCTGCAGTGCCACCTGCTGGAAGTGTAACATTTACATACACAGTAGGCTTATTCAGAGCAGGTCATAGTGCGAAATAAAAAGCAGAAGCATCTGTGGCTGTGCTAAAGCTGAATGTGTATACATGGCCCATCATTGTTGTCTCTGAACTGCCTTGTTCTGAGGGCTAATGGAGGTGGTGTGGATATGTCAGTGGCCACCTCCAGAGCCCTCTCAGCTTTGACTCATCACTGACCTCATCTCTCAGCACTGCTGACCCTGTTTTCCCATCTTGCAGGGGTCAGATGGACACAGTACAGCACGAGCACACATGAATTTTTCACCGACATATTTTCGCTGAGTAAATAATCAAGCCGAGCATGTCCAAAAGCAGATGGCAGCTTATAAATCTTGAATTTAAAATAAACATAGGGGCCTGAGGAAATGCTGCCATGCCACACTATTCACCAACACCTGTGAGATTTTCCCATTCATTCGCTTCTGTATGTCACCTATGTATGCACACTTTTTACCAGAACAGTCTTGTATATTTAATAACACTGTAGTAATATAATTTTTATTGTCATAAAAAAAACTAATAAATATGTTTTAATTGTCTCATGTTGAAAATATGAAGAAACATTACACAAAATCGCTGGTTTATCAATAAATGAAATCCATACCTATTCAGTTGTCAGTTAATAACAGTTAATTCTAATATTTTTTTTCTGAGAATATTAATAAAGATTTATTGACTAAATACAAAATTGTGCAATTTTTATGTCATCTCATTCAAAACCAAAAAAAAAAACAGCAATAAATAAATAAATATAACTTATTATTATTTCTTTTCTTTTTTTTTTACTTTAAGGCAATCTCACCACACATACAAAGTTAATGAGGTGGATCAGAGAAGCGTTATTTAAAATGCAGAGCATCTTATTAGATAGTCTCTGGGAATAAGGGCCTGTAGCACAAAGTAGGTAAGCACCTGCCTTCTGCTATCTGTAATAAAGCTTCACACACTCCCCTGTTCTGTCTATTATTTACTCTCTTTTAAATGATTCCTTGTGCTTCATTGACAAAAATAAATGGAGGGATTAATATATATCAGTCTAATCTGTGAGAGATGTGGAAGAACATGAAAAAGGTGGGGAGTATTTCCCACAGGTAGCCACATTCATGATTCCAGGATTAGAAGTCATTTGCTTTAAGGATTAACTGTGATCAGAAACCATTAGTGGAGTCGAGTTTCATTGTGCATAACGGAGAGAAATGACAAAGCCCTTTAATTGTCTGCTGCATATTAAACACAAAATGATGCTACAAGAAGAAGGAACGCACACCCAATCTCTTCACGGTTTTCATCAATAACTCTTAGTTAGAAGTTCAAGATAGACACTAAAAACGTGACGTCATCAGTGAATGTAAATAATTTTATAATCAAATTATAATGACCAATAGACTGATTTACTCTGAACAGGACAGAGGAAGAACCAGCTCTTATGATGTTAAAGAAAAACACATTTTACACACCGTTTCACAATGCACATGTACGAGATGATACACTCAACACTAATAGTTGCAACAACAAATCAAATAAATTTACAAATTAATTTACAAATAAAAAAATAATAATTTGTGTTTCTTGTCAGTATTGGGGGAGACAGGGGTTTGGTCACCATTGAGTTAGATTGTTGTACTGGATAAACAGCATTAAAAGCATTAATTGTCTGTGTAAAGACTACCAGCTTTAGGAAATCATTAAAAATGTAAATATATGGTGCACATTTGCATCTCACTTCCCAATATCCCCAGAACAATGTATTGCGATATTTCATAGTAAACCTGTCAATTGATTGAGAACTTTAATGTAAACTTTTATAGTTACCATACCATAAAGTTTACAGTGCCACTCTGAATTTTAGATGGTACTTTGGCCACTTCATTGTTCCACTGTCAAATTTCACAGTACATTTTTTCTTGGATATAACTAACCATAAATTATGTTATGGCTACATAGAATGATTTGAACCATAATCTGGCATGATAAAGTTTGATGCAAAAGAAATTACTGGTGCCTTTACATGCTCGTCAAATTATCCCATTATATCCTCGAAATGTGTGAACAATCAAGTGAATTTGAATCAAGTGAAGTCAAGTGCACCGCTAGTGTCATTAGCTTGCCTCATTTGTAGAGTTTATTGAAAATGAATAATGGCCCTTAAATCGTTATTTTAGTTGCTAGACTGAAATCAACACCCACTTTAAAAAAAAACTAGCTGAGGCCTAATTCATGACCACCAAGCCAAATGCAATGCTTTAAAACAACAGCGACGACAAGCACCAATTACATGCTGGTCCAATTAGATACAATACTAGAACAGTGCTGGTTTGCTGCTGGTTTAACTGGTGTACTTACCTGGCTTGTCCATGAGCAAAAGATTTCCCATGCTGCTGAGCTAGCACAGTGTCGGTGATTCAAAGGCATAAGCCAACTGATAAAACTGACTGATCAGCAAGTCACCATACCAGCATCCTGTCCAATATATAGCAGTTAATACTGTTCTTTACTGTACACTTCCAAAGTATGCATTTAAAAATACATGTAAATTATGGCCAAGGAAACGTTCGTGTACAAACAAACACTTGTAATTACGAGTTGTGTGTGTAATCTTTAATTCTGTAGTCGGCCTGCAAGTGGCAGTATTGTGTTTAGTAGGAAAATGTATACTAAACTTGGTGTTAAGATGAAACCACTTTGAAATGAATGAAAACATAGAAACGAATTATCTGATCCAGTTGAGCAGCTTTAGCGTTGTTTTAAAAAAACTTTGTTTTACGCACCCAGATAAAGGTCGAACTTTGACCGGAAAGATAATACTATGAGGCTTTTAAACTTGCCATTGGGTGTTTGACATGTTTGTGTTTGATGGAGTAGCGAAATCTTGTAAAGACAAATCGAAGGTGAGTTTAGAGCGGTTCATGTTCTGTTCTGTGATCTGATCATGTCTGGTTTCTCAATGAAATCACTTTATTTTTGCGTTTTACTGAAATGTCTTTTATCAAAGTATTTAATATAGCTGCTAGTTAGTTAAACCAGTCAGCTTCAACATTATTTATTTATGAAAAATGAATATATGCATAAAGGCGTAAACAACTTTATTTAAAAATTTTACAACATTTGTTTTCAACATTACTACCCCCAACCACAACACACACACACACACACACACACACACACCCCACACACCCCACACACACACCTAGCTTATTGTTAAAGTGTGCTTTTACACAATGCATTTGACTCTGAGTTTTCGTGCCACTCATAACACAAACATACAAAGTTTCATTTCATCATAGAGAGTAAAGATAGTTGACAGCAATAATAAATCAATGTGTATAATATAATGTGTGGCTTAAATACTGCAACCTATAAGTGTAGTCGGCACGGTAATAAACAGGTTACATAGTGTTAAATAACATAGTGTTAATAATCATGTTACATAGTGTTAAATGTTTGTATAAAACGTAATGTCAGGAAGTGAAAATAAACTCTTGTTTCATTGATTAGTTTGAATAATCTAAAGCTTTACCAGGAGGGATAAGTGAAGTACGCCATAATTTGTGTACTAAAGTCTAAGGGCTTTGCCTAACTTTTGTTGTTCATTCACTGATTTCAAAAGATTGTAGGAAAAGAGATTGTAGGCTGATGCCTAATTTAGTGTTATTTGGTGGCTGAAGCAAACTAAAGAGGGATAGATATGCAAGATTTGATGATTTGATGTTATGCAGAATTGTATCAGCAGATACCTGTAGCAAATTGTACTTCCTCAGTGGGCAGAGAAATTTGAATCTTTCTATTATGTTGTAGTGTTTCCCAGAACCTGAAGGTGCCTGGGTTGTCAAAGTGCTGTTGAAATATTAAGGTGTGTTGGATGTTTGTTTTTTAAAAAATCCACTGTTGTCTTTCCAGTTTTGAGATTATTCAACTCCAGGTTGATATGACTGTCCCACAATGAAAGATCCTTAACTGCCCCTCTACATGCAGATTTGTAGGCATAAAGGAGGCCAATGAATGCCAGATAATTTGCATATTTCCGCAGCTTGACCATAGTATCTCTAAAGCAGCAGTTATTCATGTAAATGGAGAAGAGCAGTGGGGAAGGCACACGTCCGTACACTCTAATTTAATGTTTGCTGGCATTGAAAAATAAAAAGCAATATAGAATATCTTTAGATTCTTCAAGGACCTTGGTCCTCTGTTTTTATGTCTACTTTTCAACTCTGCAGGTCTGTAGTTGGGAAGGCCACGACAAAAGACTGACAACTATGTGGATTTCTGCACATTTGCAATTCTTGCTTGTCCAACCAGAACTCAATGGTGGCTTCTTGGCAGATTTTCCTATCAAGATTCTTTTGATATTTTGAGGAAAACATCACAGCCCATGCCCTGTTTTTAACATCCTCCCCCACACATAACTAGTGTTCTAGTTACTCTGTACACTGCTCAAAACATTTTGGGGATATTTAATTAGGGGATATTTAAAAAATGAACCGAATTTTTGTGAGCAATATACTTTATTCATCAAACCTTCAATCTTCTATTTTCTGTGTTATACTCAGATTTTGTTATACTTTGATTTCTCCTAGATCTGGTACGTCAACTGACAATTGATTTATTGCACTTTTGAGTTAAAACTGATCTTGTTTATACAGTCAGGCTCTGTACCTGCTAGATGTTGCCTTTATCGGCAAGACTAAATAAGCTCATGTTAGACTAAATAAGTACATGGCAGTAGATCAAATAGTTGATCAAATCAGTGGCTTCATCTAACTGTTTGATATGTACATCCACACAAAAATGTTTGTTGTACATGGTATGTACCACAAGGGGGCAGCAGAATGCAATAAACCATATGTTAAGCGTATGCTTGCTCTGTTCTAGAAAGCGTCTTATGACCACGATTCAATTCGTACGATATTTTCTAAATCGACTTTTTCAAAAATGTCCTCGATTTTGAAGAATTAATTTTAATCCCTTGCTTTTTGTCTGTAAAAAAAAATCGCAAAGTTATTTAGTGCTAAAAGCATATCCTACAATCACCAGCATATAAATATTACAATCTTACATGGACTAGACAAAGTTTGTGAAGCTCACCTTTAAAAGAGGTTGTTTTTTAGTTTGTATTTTTAATTAGCAAAGGTATTCATATACACCACTTGCAAAAAATAGCATTTTTTTTGTAAGCAGTATATGTAGTGTGTATTGCAGATTTACTCACCTCAAAGCTTGTCTGTGGTTTAGAGGAGAAAAAGTCTCTGTAGATTAGAAATACTATCAAAAACAATTCTTTGATGTATTCCTCGCCATGTATGAGAAATAAAAATGTGTGCAATTCTCCAAAGCTGTCAAATTACATGTTTTGATCTAAGTGGTTAAGATAAAAAGGGATTGGATTTGTATGATTATAGAGTCAGCGCTTAAGTCATTGTCACCTTTGTTAAAGATGTGTGAAAGCTGCCTTTATGGTTAATTATCTTACAATGAAAATGAAAATAATCCAGTTTTTAGTTAATATAAATCTGTTCTAATAAAAAAATCATAAAAAGGCTTAGTTTAAAGAACTGTGTATTTTTATTTAAACAAGTGTTAAGAAACTCTAACTTGGGTGTCTCTGACGTCCTGTTTCACTGGATTATAAATAAGGTCATTCAAAGAATTATTGAAGCAATGTTACAGAATATACAGGTTAAATGATAGAAAAGTGTGGTATCCTGTAAAAATTTGTCAGAAAATGCAGAAAACAATGGAAATAATTAATTAATTAAACTAACTTCCCCATAAATAAGATGGTTAAAGTTGCTGTATCTTAAATCAGATTCTGAGGTTAGATGATATTAAAACAGATCTGTTTGGCAGAACATAATGTGGGTTTAAAATAGTTTATTTTTCTTACTAAAAGCAGCGTAATCCCTACTATTAAATATTTTGGGGAATCTGTATTGTTGTATTGGTCTATTTTCTTCAAAAGGCTCTGGGAACACGTGGCTTCATGGAGACCTTTGCGGAGGGGGTGACAGTAAAAATCGCTCTGCCACAAATGGGCTGTGGCTTTATCTAAATGTTTTGAAATGTACCAGAATCAATTTCTTGACATGCCCATCTCAGCCCACTGACTGAAACCACACAGAAAGATTCTGTTTCATATACATTGATTCAAGAGTGTATCTGGTTCCTTTGTATGCTAGTTAAGTCTCTTAAAAGCATCCCTGCAGATATATTGGAACATATTATTGGAGCAGTTAGCTGTAACTGAATCATAATATGATTACCATATTTACTCATCTGCTGGCAAATCTAACTACATTTTACATGGGGAAGTTTGGCAGTTTGTGAAAAAAAGTTGGGACATGGAGCTTTGCATGCTTCTGTCACTGTGAGAATCATCAAAAGCAAGGAAGTGACGGACATTACAGAAAGTGATGTTGTTGCTGTTGATTTGTGGTTTGTCAGTCAGTTTGTTCACGACATAAAAATAAGCAAGTAGTGAAAATAAAAATCCAATATACATTTCAAACCTGTTTTGGCAACAGTGCCAATACTAAGATCCATGTTTAGAGCAATACTAAACCATGTGGTAGTTCTTCATGGGCAAAATCCCATTCCCTACTCCTTTTAATAATTAGTACTCAAATTATTCGAAAACCATGAATGTGGACCGACATGCCTCTTCTAGATAATTGCCATAGAGTAGTGTGTCAACACCAGTATACACAACAGACCATTGCAGTGTGTTAACTCCTCATCTGTCACTGGATTGAGAGCACATGGGCTATAAAACTCAGACTGCAGCTGATGTAAAGGAGGAGAGCAGCAGGTGTGGTGACTGGTGGGCATCATTGCTCTAATGGGGACGCTGAGTTATGGCTTTATTGTAGTTGATATCACCACCACAGGCCAGGCCACCTGCCTTATCGCTACTCATAAAAGATGAGATATGGACCTTAGAAGAACAAACTCAAGCAAATAGGGCTGAAATGTTAGATAGCTTTTCATGAAAATGTAATTGAGGCCTCTGCTCTCTCTGTGTATGGCAAATAAATGTCAGCATAACCCATTTTTTGCATAAAATTCCATGTTTTTCATAGTGTATGTAATAGGTTGGTAGCACTAGCATACTGACTCACCCAAAACAATAATTCCTTGTCTCTTCAAAAAGGCCATAATGAACAGGTTTATGTACGGTTTGCTGTTTGGTTTGCTTTTTTATTAGGCTGCTTCTACAGTTTGCTCGGAATAACATACCATCTGTATGCCTAACAGCAATAATAATCTAACCAAGATAAAAAATTAGATGGAAAATAAAGGTAATATTCAATCTATGGCTACAAGTTGAATTGTCGAATAATGGCGTGGCATGTAATAGTCCACAAGGTCACAAAGAAAACAGGAACTAAAGTGCTCTATCGCACTGACTAATGTTATTGTTCATGAATTCACTGGAGAACACTGAACAACAATAGTTTTCATGGCAGATCTAAAAGTACAAAGTAACTGCTCTCTAAACAGAACAGCACAGCCATGGACAAAACAAAACACTACTGGATAAAAAAAATTTGTGGATGCATATGAGCAACATAAAATGTAAACAATTAAATGAGTAGTGTTATACCTGGAGAAAGAAAAACGGTGCATTTCAGCAAAATAACCTTATACACTTTATGAAGGTATCATGGTCTGAGGCTGTCTTTATTTTATCTCGACTAGGATGGCTTGCCATCTGTCTTTGAACTTTGAACTGTCTTTTTTTTTTTTTTAGAAATTCTAGGTTATTTTAATGGACAAATATTGTAACAGTAGTGCTAAAACTTTACTTAAAATTTTGTTTAAATATCGACATTGCGCTGTTGCATCTTGAAACGTGTGTCTTTGCTTAACTGAAAATGCGAGTGAATATTAACATAGTTAAGTGATTACTTTGTAGTTTGACAACAGCAAACTGAATTTTTGTAAGCATACAGGTGCTATTCTCTTTGTATGATCTACGCATTTATGTAGAAGATCCCTTGGCAAACATTGGTTTTATGGCATCCACCAGTGGATACAGGTCTTTCTGATCAGACATTGTTGGCTCACTTTGAAGAGATCAACCATTTGTCTTTAGCCAAATATAATTTTTGCCACAAGTAAATGCCAATTTATTGAATTGAAGCACAATAATTAGGGTTAAAAGTAAAGTTTAGACGATATAGAAAACTAACACAGAAAAATGTGCAAATTCTTTGGACCCTGAGTCATCTGGGACTGACAATCACACAGGAAAAGCATGTATTGTGATCAGACAAATTAATATTCTAGATCTTTTTTGGGACAAGTGGACAATATGGGCTTTGGACCATTGACAAAAAGGACCATCCAGACTATTATTTGCAACAAGTCCAAAAAGCAGGGTCTGTCATGCCATGGGGTTGAGTCAGTGCTTGGCAAAGGTAGATTATACTGCTGTGATGGCAACATTAATGCAGAAAAGTACGTTGAGATTTTAGAACAACATGTGCCTTCAAGACACAATCTTTTACAGGAACATTCTTGTAATTTTCTACGAGACAATGCAAAACCACTTACTGCTTACATTCTAGAAACATGGCTGTGAAAGAAGAGGGTACAGGTACAGGGCTGGTCTGTCTCTTACAGAAAACTGTGAGAGCATCAAATTGTGCTGTTGCAAATATTAAGATGTCTTTGCAGCACCAATTGACTGAAAAAAACTGAAACACTAAGTTTTAAGTGTGGTGAAAAGGATTGGCAACATTACACAGTGGTGAATGCTCTACTGTCCTTTTTCTTTTAAATTGCAGGAATAATGTATTAACAATTTAAATAAATTTGACCAATGAAAACGCAGGTGAAACAATGATAAAATATATTGGCTTCATACAGTCCAATGTTCAATAAAAGTCAAAGTAAATGGGAGAAACGGCGCGTAAATTTTTAAATTTGCATTTAATTTGATTTGGAGTTTTGGAGTTTGAATTCCACTTGTATTATAATCATGTCAAATAACATAAACTAATCATGAAATTGTAACATAACGTAAATCAACTCTTATGAGGTACATTTTAGTTCTAGCATTGTGGTGATTTTGGTAATCATGTATTCAAATTAATATAGTTGGAGCTAAGGCATTATGATAAAATGGTCTCATATTAACAATCATTCATCATACTTGCAAATAAGAGGCAAAATGGTCACCTCTAACGTTGTTTGATTATGAAATCAACTCATTGTTCAGCACTCACCACAAACCTTTTGTGAAATGGTGGTGTTATTTTAGACTTTCTGAGACTTCCTGCCCAACTAGGCCACATTCATGTAATTAAAACATATATGTGACCTTGAGGTTTGAGGCCGTAAGTAAATACATCTGGCTGTAAACGCATCTTAACTCCTCCTCTTCAGTAAAAAGAAAGAATGTGCCAAAAAAATAGAGCTTCTATTCATTGCCTGTTTTATCCGAACCTGATTTAAGAAGTAGTTATTGTTTTGAGAAATAATGCTGACATATTATAAAAATGATTGTTTAACTCAATTAATTAACAGATGAGTTGTTAGTAGATGAGTTGTTAGTTGGCTTTAATAGATGAATTGAGTGTAATCTTCCAATAAATTATTTTATAATAATATATTATAATAAATAAAACACCCAATTGCATGGGTGCTGTTATTCTTAGGATTTTGTTCAAACCGTAAACCAGCCTTGGCCAAGCAGGTTGTTTTAGATTTTTCTTTTAGTAAATTCCTTTGCAGGAAACCTAACAAGTTTGTAGTCAGATTGTGGGGAAGGACAACCTCCCTGTGGTGATATTCCTTTTTGGAAGAGTTCAAAATAAAAATCCAAACTATTTTAATCTCTTAACACTTTACTTTGGCTTTGAAAAAGTATCTCAAATAGCTGTTGATCAACTCCAGTAGGTTTAGGCGAGCTGCTTTACTTGCCATGCCAGGTTTGTTAATCACTTTGCTGGTTCTGCACATGTCCACATAGCACACTTATCATGTTGTGTGACTTTTGAAATGAAACTGTGAATAAGCTCAGTGATGCCCTTTTTCAGAATGTTCCCAGAACGTGCTCATTAATCAGTGGATGGATTCTTTTCAGTGCTTGACACTTGGAACATTAAGCAATGGCCTGTGTTTACAGAAGGGGAGGTACCAGGCTTTGCAGAGAAGCATTCATGCTTCTTAGTACCTTTGGCACAAGCCTCTCGAGCTGTTTTCTCACTGAGTTCAAACTGCTGCTCCCACCTGCCAACTACGAACGTAGTTTTTCTGAGTTGTTGACTGATGGGACTCCTGTTTTCTGCCACCCTCTTCTCATTGAAAGGGAAAACTTGGTTTTGTATCATGTGAATCCATAAACTAGCATGATAATTTATTTTCAGTTACAGCATAACTCAATCTTTTGCATGTAATTTCATAATATGTTTTCCATATTGTATACAACAGGGTGGTAACACTTTCACATGGGGTAAAAAAAAAGCAGGTTTGATTATTTAGGATACTTTATTAAGCTGCCTTTTAATTCAGTACTTTACCAGCTATATGCCTAAGAACTAGGACCTGTTAGTGACTCATTATAAAAGTGACCCACAACCTATTAAGCCAAGTAAACAATGAATTTTACCTGCACTTGTAAGTTTTTATTTGCTTGAAGTGCATTGGTTAGGGCTAACCAGCATATTCATCTAGTAAATTGTATCTATAAACACAGCTTGTTCAAAGTAAATATTTAGTTCAAACCACCTACATGCTTGCAAAAGTTAAATTAGACAATTAAATAATTAGTCTAACATGCTAACTAGCCATCTAAAGTACAAAGCGGATTTCAAAAAAGTTGTGACACTAAACATATTGTGAATAAAACCTGAATGCAATGATGTATAGATGGCAAATGTCAATATTTTATTCGTAATAGAACAAGATGCCAGATCAAAAGTTTAATCTGAGTAAATGTAACATTTTATAGGAAAAATATGTTGCTTCAAAATTTCCCAGTGTTACCAAATCCCAAAAAAGTTGGGACAAGTAGCAATAAGTGGCTGGAAAAAGGAAATTGAGCATATAACGAACAGCTGG
>JAVSBV010000147.1:5772365-5795736 GCA_033117975.1 Parotocinclus spilosoma | reverse complement strand
CTAAGTGGCGACTTGTGGCTTCTTTTTGTAGTAAATGGAAATGTTAGGCAAAGACCTGTAGGTGGCAGTAGAGGGCTTGGGAGAAACTCTGGAGTTTGTGATGCCAGAGACGAAGAGTTTCTTCATGGCTATTACGTACTGTACACGTTTTGTGGTCCGATTAAGTGGAATTTTGGTCCAAATAAGAAAATAACATTACACTTATTTAATAGGATTTGTTTCGGTACTTTAGGACTTGGTCCGAATAAGCGGCTGGTCCCATTAACCGGTGGTCCTTTTAACCGGAATCGACTGTATTTCAAAATGAAATATGTCACTATGCTAATAGTGTCAACATCCTGTTTGACAGAACATTTTGCAGTTGTTAAACAGCACATACCTGTTGTACGTTTTGAAATGGCTAATATACCACATACCATATATACTTAAGAAGAGAATACTGCTGGTGTAGCTATTGCGCTGTAGTCTGTAGTATTTAGAATGTCTATGAATTCCAATATTTGTCCATGTATCTCATGTAACTGTACATCCTTCTTATAACCCAGGAGAAGCATGCCTCTTTGAGAAATAAGTACGGTAATGCCAAGTGTGTAATGAAGTCTGCAGTATTTAATATTTACTTGCCGAGCTGAGATTAAATAACTGTCGGTGAAGCTCTTGTATATTTTGTTATTGAATTGGGATTTGCTATCCAAAGGTGATCAAAGTGCTCGTATGGACTACAAAGGCATATATTTGTGCTGAAATCATAACCTTCAAAGTTGTCAAGCAACTGCCATTGTAGACAAGGTGTGATTAAAAGGCTGCATATTTTCAGGCTACATAGCTGAGTGTGCACCACAAGCCTTAGGGTATGTGCTATGTCAATAGCATTGCCCTTAGTCTGAACTCTAGATTGTAGTTTCCTTACATAGAAAGGTAGCTGTTAGCAATTGTGCACAATTATTTTTTTGTTTTGTTTCACCCTATCAAAAGAGTAAGCAGTAAATGGTAAACAGTCATTTTTACACTTGATGATTCCTATGAGGTGGATCATTTAAAATCATACACAGTGAAACTTATAGAATAATATGGACACCTATAGTCATTTACACTTAGCAGGTGCCTTTCTGCAGAGTGCTTTTACAATCCAAACAGTTGTTGGTGAAGGGCATTGCTCAGGGCCAGTGGCGGACTGGCAGAGGTGAGATTAGTACCCTGGATCTTGTGTTCTATATTCCGGAAAGTTAGACTCCAACAGTCAAATATAATGTTTTGTCAGTTTTATAAATACATGAACTTGACATGGGCTATGTAGGTTTAAAAAACAAATTACATTTCTGAAAATTTTAATGAGCGTTTTTCACAAATTCATTATTCATTATTTTCCAGCATGTTTAAATACTTTAATATTAACATTAAATGGCATTTATATATTACTGTTTTTAAAAAGCTGGAATGTTCTATTTATTTCCTGAGGTTGTCTGACTAGTTACGACTGTGTACTTGTGGTAGTGAGTGGTCGTAGTTAACCTATCTGTCATTATGTGTTTTGTGGGGCCATTTTAGTGTTGAAAGAGTTTATCTTGGGACCTACCTGGTCACACATGATGACCAATTTCATTTATTTCTGCATGCAGTTTGCCAAGAACAAATCTTATAGCTGTTTGTGACAGCTGATTAATGGTTGTCCAGGTGAACTCTCATGTTTTAGCCCTACAGGTCACATTTTTTGCAGTGACCCTGTATTGGGGTGGCTGACTTTCTCAGGTTAAAATCATGTTACTTTAAGCGTTCCCTCCTAATAGCGCCTTGACAAGTTACTGAAAGGCTCACAATGGCCAAATCTGTAAAGTGCAGGTTAAGGAGGGAAAATCAGATCACGTAAACGTGTCAGTCACCAAGCTAGTCTGCTTTGATAACCTTGGCATATTGTCAGACCAAAGCTATTATAAGGCATGTTTGCAGAGTAAAGAATCCCAAAGCATTCACTATTTGCTTATATCTTAGTCGATGTTTAAATGAATTAAATAAGATCTTAATGCATTTTGTTTGTAAATATAATAGAGCAAATTGTATACAAAGCATATTGACTTTAAGAAAACCTCACCACAGTATCAGCTATGACAGTACATCGTAAGAAGCCGAGGGCTGGTAGGCTTTGGCAGTGCTTTACAGAGTCTCATATATCATTTGGTAAAACAGCTTGAATAAAATAAGTAAGCTGAATTTGATCCAGCATTGTTTCATGCACAGTAAAGTAAAGTTCAGTATGTAAATAGGTTTTGAAATGTGTGACACAGTATTGTGATGGATAATATAATGCAGAGACAGACATACCTACAGGAGTAAGGGTTTTCTGGGAGGCTGAAAGATTAGTGTCTTGGTCTCGTGTTCTTATATTTTGCCTGATGTTCCCTGAACTGATTTGTTGTAGGAACCTATTTTCTTTGAACTTGGGTACTTTTTTTTTTTAAAACTAGGGTGTGTCTGATTGGTGCTGTGGCAGGCCTTTGGTGTATATTGGCCTATGGTGTATCTCATTCGTATGAGTAGCAAAGTTCAGATTGAGCTATTTAAGCATGTTTAGTTTTGAAAATTCACTGTACACTATTCCCTACTGAAGGTTCTTTTGGAAGGTTAAGGTAACTGGACGATTTGGGTATTTTAGTGAAACAAATGAAAATTATGGAAGCTATTATTAATGAGAAACCCTGAGGGCAGTTGTCTCCAATTGTGGATGGGAATGGTTTTACAGAATTCAAAATCCAATGTGCTTTGAGGAAGTCTGTCATTTCTTGTTAACTTCTCAATCCTGGGAGCAGCAGGCATACAGAGATGCCAACTCTAATCCTAGAGATGTGGATTAATGGTGACTTTGCGACTTAGTGTGTCACACCCAGAAAGAGTGTGTGGAGCTAACAGACACACTGACAGAAGGGACAGATCATAGCACATGGCAACTAAAGCCAAGGATTCCAGAGGGATGCAAAATCTTGATATGCTGATTGATCTGGATGATTCTCATACTTACAGCCTAAGTCTAACTCATTTATTTTGGACTGTTAGCGGCTGTAGGCTGCAAGTTCAGAGAGAATTGGCATCCTGTCTGGTTTATGTTTGAATGGTCAGTTATTAATACTAACAGGTACAGCATGTTTCCTGGTCCATTAGCGATGTTGATATATTTTACAGAGAATGCTGAGTTTAAGGGGTCTTTGCATGTACACGTGTTAATCTGAAAAATAGTTGGAACACATTCCTAGTTGTAATGCATTTTGGGCAACTGAATAAAATCTGAATTTATGATAATACAGCAGGTGGTTTAGAAAGCTGCAGCAGAATCCCCTTGCTTAATTACTTTCTGAATTTTATTATTTAAAGGATGAGGGAACCAGATGGTCATTTGGATGCTAAGTTAAGTTTTTATACAGCATTCTTGGTAATGTAGGGGAAATTAGGGCACTGGGTATTTGTGATGGGACAAAGTATTAATAAAACAATTAATTATTAGGTCAAGTTTAAACTTTACACAAACTTTCAGAAGATGGGTAAATATAAACATGAACTTTTCATAGTGTTACAGATGCATTACATACTCCTCATTGAGGTTGCTGCTGTAGACACTATGGTAAGATGAGTCACATAGTAAAATGAAAACAAGAGTTGCTTTGACTCCAGTGATTGATATAGACAGAATTACAGTGAGCTCACGCCTTCACAGGGGTGGTCTGTTTGTGTTAGTCATATTATTTCAAGAGCCCAGCAATATGTGTTCAACGCTGTATCACTGGCCTCTCATTCTTTGCCTTGGGTTTTTCCATTAAATAACTGTTAATATACATTCGTTTCAAAAGACACTTGTAGACACTTGAAATACAAAAACATATTAGACTTAATTTGAATATGAAGTGAAACATGGCTTAATTTTTTCTTATAATGGTAGTAATGACAGGGTTCGTTTTCAGGTTGCTGCTGTTTCTTTACCTCAGCTTTTGTTTATGGACTGGAGTGGAAAATTTTCCTAGTATTAACTTCACCTACAAGGCAGTTAAGGAGTGGGCTCACTGATTACTTTGTCCAGAAACCGAATGTGTTTACGTAAGCCTAAGCTGGTTTTATGATTTTACAATTGATGTCTGGTGTGATTTCCAGGATATTATCAATACAGCATGTATGTGGATGGGAAATGTGAAAAGATGCTTTCTGCTTTACCACCTGCTTAGTATTTATTGAGACTGAAGGTCATCTGGCTTCACTTTGGTGAGCATCCAGCCTCACATCAGAAAATCCTTAGCATTGCTGTGGATACAGCTATAGATGGCAGTATTTTGCTGCAGTTTGCCCCACTGTGCTGTTGGTGTGATACATACCTTTGTGTTTGCTAGCTCTCTTAGTAGTATTTATTTGCTTTTTAATGTTATCATTATTTTATTATTGCGTCTGTGTTTTATATAGTGTAGCAGATTTAACAAAACATATTTGTGCATACTGGTTCTAGGTAATATATGTATATGAGCCTCTAAGAACGACCACTGTATAAATGATTCATAACTCGCAATACGCCAATGTTAAAAGCACACACGGTTTACTACTTGCATTATAAAAATACAAATTGAACAGGCTCTGTTCAGTCATTCAATTTGTCGAACCATGACTGTAGTTTATAACGACATCATTATGCTCAGAGGTTCACGAAATATGCATTTGATTTGAACATAAATTATACATTTTTTATTTTTTTTTTTGTACATCCCCAGTTTGGTTAGACTCTTACATGTTCTATCAGCAATATATTTTTTTTTCCAAATTTACCACACACTTGTAATTTGGTGTAGTGTTTACTGCTGATGGTACAGTGCTATAGACTATATCCATACTTTGGCTCCAGTTCTGCTTTTTAATAGCTTTCCTCCTTGGAATATTAACAAATTCCAAATCATAACATATATTTGAGTTTCTGTTCATTGCTTTATTTCAATTCCTGTCAATTGTTCTCCACATTTTATTTGTTGATTTGTTGACTAGCTCTTCCAAAACAAATTGTATTTGATCAACAGTATATTTTACGGCTGTCTTTTGCCACGGTTGGGGCCAAGGTCAATTTTATATTTTACTGAAATCATAAAGTGACACTCGAGATAAACAGAATGTTTACTTACCCCGCGTGAGCTGAGGCAGATATGTAAATTTAGCCTTATTCTTTCATCAAATTTGCATTTGCCCTCTTAACCAAACACTATAGGGCTCCAATTCAAACAACTTTAATTATGGCTGCGCCTTTATGACCGATTGCCATATCGGTGAAAAAGGAAAGAGCAATTTAGATTTTGAGTGAACTGAGAGAAGCATCCTAGCTGTCACCCACTAGCTGACAATAATTGGATTGGGTTTGTGGCAAAACATTGTGGTCTGATGCTCTAGTGGTTGACTGGTGATCGGCTGCCTTTTTTGCCTATTTGTTGTTTGCCTTTTATCTACCACTTGCAGACCTTTACGTGGGTGCCATTCCAGGCTCTACTAATCAAACAACTTTTTAATAAGCCTGAACGGCAGGTCCGCAGCCTTTGGATGGATTCGCCACTCTCACTGTGGAACACTGGGAACGCAGGGATGAATATCAATGAAGACACAAAGCATATGCACACACTTTAACACAGGCTACCAACAATGTTATCCTTACAGGTTTTGTACCATGACTGTGTTTTTTGTCGATGGCATTCTTCCAAAACATTTATATTGCTGGTACAATTTCTGCATAAGCCATATTCTTGGGGGGACAAATGTAATATTTCATAATTTAATTTCTTGTTTTATAACATTACCTGATTAGTATTATTCAGTTCATAAAAGTAAGTGTCATGTGTCCTCTTTCAAGCTAGGTTTGTGGTGAGAAATGTGTTTGTTGTGAGTCCCTACATTCTGTTGCAATTATGTATTGTTCTATATTCCAAAAGTTCCAGCTTTTGCTAGAAGGTCAGAAGGGAATGCCGGTGCTTTTTACATTTCTTCCTTGGCTTGAATATTGATGCCTCACAGGTCCTTGCGAGCTGGGCAGCTGCTTGGGTTAGTGCTGCCATTGAGAAGTTAACAAGCTCAAAACAAAACAAGTAACAAAAAGCCACAAAAGGGAGGGGGCTGGGAGATTGAACGCGCCCCTCTGAGGCGCTGTTTTTAAGGAGCATCCCAGTGTTCCCTATCTCCCCCTGCCTGGATGCAAAAAGTGTACCATGGTGCTAGGTGATTGAGGTTTTGTGGTCTGGAATGTGCCTTCCATTAGATCTGTGATTCTCCCTTTGGAAGCTCCCCAGAATATTTCAGCAGCTCTATTAGTTTTGTTGGCCATCCTATGATGATTTGCATTCAGGGTTGGAAGAAAAGTGAAAACTACTACGTGTGGCATTTCTTTTGAGGAATATCCTGCCATTTCTTCTGTCAACCCATCAAATTGCTATCTAATTGTAGCAGAGGTGGTTGGGGGAGCAGATATCTGCTTTTCTCTCTCGTTGGCTGCTGGCGGCCCTGCCATTCACAAAGCCAGAGGATGCCACACACATTCTGTTTGTTCTACATGAGCAAACAGATTGTAAACTGGCTGATAATTTTTGTACTGACAATGTCATTTACGGCTGTCAGGCTTTTGTCTTCTCTGTTTGCTTTATTCAAATATGAACCGAGTGGACCTCCCCTCTGCTGCTCTCTTCTGCATTAAAATCACATCAATTCACTTCCATTTCGTCTTATCTGAAATTCATTGGAGGCAATCACTTGGTTGAATGCCCCAGTGTTTCCATGGAGACGAAAGGTCCCGTTCGGACTTCAGAAGGATTAGGAACTTGTAAGATTTAAGTCGTGAAGTACACACTTGCTTTGTGGTGTCTTCCTTTGATATCAAGTAGAGAGAATTGACCTTTTGTGCTTTGATTTAGAGAGAAAAATAAGTATTGATTCTGGTGACTTGTCGCTTAGAGAAAATTATGAATTATATTTAGATGCTGTTTTCCATGTTTTTATGGCATTGTCCTAGAAAATTGTGTATTCATTTCTCATGCTGATGTGTGTGTATGCATGTTAAATTCACGTGGGCTTTGAAGATTTCTTTCATTCCAGCGCTGCTCGTGGTGCCTCAGAGTTGTGATCTTTGTGCTGCAGCTATGACAGTTGTGCTGGCATTCAGTGCCGGGTGCCAATAAATTGCGCTCACCTCCCCAACTTGGCGCTCCTCAGACATGCATCCCCGCCTTTTGTTCTTCAGAGGTCAGGGCAGCCGAATGTTGAGTTATTCACATCTCAACTGTCTGTCTGGAAGCTTCTGCAGATGTTACTGTGCCCTTCTTTCATTCTTTCTCCATTTGAGTCCCTGTCTCCCCTCCTTCACTCTGCAACTAGGGCATTTGCCAAGTTGGTTTTTAAAGCTGTGGAAGGAAGGAAAAAAGTAGCCTATGAATAAAGATTATAAGGCGAGGCTCCTGCCCCAGTATTGGCTTCTCTTTTATTTGTTGCCAGTCGAAAGTATAAAGTAAACACAGTGAGGTAAATGGATTCATTTTTTCGTTGCTGTGGGGCATTTTGTGTGCAGCCGTAGGCTGCTCCTTTTTTGTCTGCCTCTGCCATCAGTACTAACATCTATTATCCTTTTTTGATGAAAGTGACAAGCATTTTTTCTTTTACTTTAATGTGTTCAAAATATTTTGGCACAGCACAAGAACAAAGGGTTATCTCTGAATGTAGTAATTATTGCATTTGAATTGTTTATAAGAACTTTGCTGCCGCTGTACCTTAGTTCATAATACAGTAAAGCTTTATCACTTTAATCCCTTATTTTCCCTTAGGTTGTTGACAGTGGTTCTTGGCACGTTCATTTAAATCAAAAACCTAATAATCAGGAACAAGATCATTAGCTCCCAGTCACAACTTTTGGAGTTATTAGTTTTGCAAGTTTGTTTATCTTTTGCAGCCTGCACACAATGCCTAAACACCAATGAATCTCATCAATTGGTCACAGTTTTAACGTATCCAAACCATTTTATGAAATTTGAGGAGTAAACAGGCAGTGACCTCAAGTGGCATGCCATTACCGTGAGCATCTAAACAATCAATCAACATTTGCAACTTGATATTTACAATGTTATTTGGACCTTTGACTATATGTCATAGCATTTAAACCATACAAAATGAGTATATTGCAGGGGGTGATGGAAATGGAGAACTATTTGTTGGAAGCTTTTTCCTTTTTTAAATTCAGTCATGATGACAATTCCAAAATTGTATTTAAACATACATTTTACAATTATATATATGTGTGTGTGTGTGTGTGTGTGTGTGTGTGTGTGTGTGTGTGTGTGTGTGTGTGTGTGTGTGTGTGTGTNNNNGTGTGTGTGTGTGTGTGTGTGTGTGTGTGTGTGTGTGTGTGTGTGTGTGTGTGTGTGTGTGTGTGTGTGAAAAATAAATATTTTAACACACTTATTTTACACTGTTTAAACCATATAAATGTGTAAGTTATAAACCATGACATTTTCTTATTTGTGAAAAAAGCTTGCAGGAAAAAAAGCATATAGCAATAAGTGAATTGTTGGTATGATATTTTTAAGGTCCATGGTTGTGAATACATTAGATAGACTTTCATTTTTCAAACCCACAACACAGAAGCTGACTGTGGCTTGAAAACGTGCAAGTACAATGAACCCAAGTTATATCCTGTCCAACCTCTCTCTCTATTTCTTAAGAAAGAACTTACTCAGCCTTGAACGTGGTATAACTCACAAAGGGCTGTCTCTGAAAGAGCTCGAGATCTGGTCCTGCCCATGCCTGTTGGGGCAATATTCTATGGGAAGAGGATTATTCCCAAATACCAGTCCTGCGTTAACAAAGACAACTGATGATGGCAAATTAGAGTGTGGCTTTTGTGCAAGGAAAAAAAAACAGATGGGATAAAAACTTACTTCTAAGGTCCATCACACCTGGTGGTCTGAAATTTGTAATACTGTGTTATTCTATGTGTTATTCTACTCATACCCGGTGGATATGAGTTGTATAACATTTACCTGTAACAAATCACTAACAGAAAGCTTCTTTTTGCTTTGTTTGAGCTTTTACATGTCTGTACAAATGCCTTACTTTGGGCTACAATTTTGGAATTATTTGCTATCAAAAATGAGAAAATGTCAAAGGAACTGATCATCCATTTCAAAATGTGTTATTTTTGGACAGTATATTTATCATTTATATTTTATAGATGCGGACCATTTATGGCTTGGGCTATGCTGCTATTGGTGTGGAGATTTAAAGCTTGATCCTAATCTGTGTGTTGCAAATGTATGATTTTTTTGTATTACTGCAGTAGTTCTATAATGGCTCTGTCTTTCTGTTGATCTACCATTGCAAATGGGAAAACAATTACAATATGGGAACATATAGCTGTAATTAATTAATTAATTAATTATATATTCCCATGAAACAAAGTTAAGCCTATCAATAAGTCAGAATAAGAGCAACAAAATAACTTGGTGTTAGGGCAAGTTTCTCAGCAAAAGAAGAAACTTATTTTCAGGACCTTCATTTGTGATGGGTATTGTAATCTCATTAAAGCAAATGGCTTTCTACGTGTGCTGAATGAGTTCTCCACTAAAGGGTGACACTGATACCATAGTCAGTTGAAAAAGGCCCACCTCGGTGAGTTGCTGTTTGTAGGGGGAGCTTAGGGCATGCTTTGGCCTAAGAGTTGGGGAGAGATTAAATTAGTGAGATTTAGGAATCAAACCAGGATTGAGAGAACAAAGGATATGGCTTAAACGGTGTCCAGTGACTACTACAATAGCAGTAGTCTGACCTGCTTGTGAGGGCTTACTACTGGAATCCATAACAGTCACCGTTCTAATTCTGATATTTAGCATTTTACATTTTAAAAGCATACAGAATCACATTGAGTAATAGGCTCAAGAGGGAGGATAATGTTTGTGTGGCATTTGAAACTGCGTGGTTTAGTGGGGTTCAGCTTCATAATCCATTTTCATTTATGCAAGTACTTGTGTATATGAAAAATGAGCAGAATATCACATTTTAGAGCAGATCTCTTTAGTATATTAGCCATATGAAAAGCACTGTATCCACAACATGGGAAACGAAAATCCATGAAATGTAAATCAGAATATATTGTAGCAAAGGCAACTGGTTTAGATAAGACGAAAATGGAAGGTGTTAAGATGTCTAGGTGTCTCATGGCAGTTGTCAGCAACATGTCTTTGCCTACAAGTCACCACGAGTTTCCAACGGAACAGCTGCACTTTCTTTTGCACGTCATGAAGTGCATGAACACAGATAAACAGAAAAGCGGCATATTGATTCTGGGTTTATGCAGATCAAGTATTAGAGACTTTGGCACATGTCTCATCACTTGGTTCATTCCAAGCATGACCTCCCTCAGTCAGCAGCAGTTAAAATCCATAATGTTTGGCTATAGCTGTGAGGTATTTATTGCAGATTTAATCCATTTAAAGTTGGTTTGTATTGGCCTGTGTAGGACTGGAAAGTATAAAGTGTGCTAAGACCACCCACAGTTTAAGATATATGTTAAAGGGTAAACCATAAAGCCATAAGATATTATATGATGAAAGCTCAGCTTTTGAATTTGTTTCTTGTACCATCTTTAAGACAATTTGTACTCAGTGGCTACTTCATTACATTTACATTTCCAGCATTTAGCAAATGCCCTTATCCAGAGCGACTTACAACTTGTACAGTATTACAATCCAAGCAATTGTGGGTTAAGGGTCTTGCTAAAGGACGCAACCGTGGCAGAGGTGGGATTTGAACCCTGGACCTTCTGGTCCAGAGTCCAGTACCTTAACCACTAGGCTACCACAGTCCCAATTAAATTTAGGTTTAGTTATTTTTCGGGTTAGGTGTAGAGGAAAGATTGAGCGACAGGTTAAGAGTTGGTGCAGGGTTGGGCTTTAGATTTTTTTTTAGTTTACCTCAGCGATATTAATGTGCGTGTGCGAGTGTTATGTTGTGTGTTTTTGTCGCCTACTTCTGCACACGGGAACTTTCCCGCTCCAAGATCCATCAGGTCTACACACTCTGTGTTCGGAGCCCCCGGTGAGCATGTAGCCAGGCTGGCAGGAGTAGACCAGTGTGAATCCAAGTGATGGAACATCCATTCCCAGTACGCTGGCATGTGGTGGGCTCCGTGGCTGCTTGCAGGAATGGGCTGCATGGACACATACACGCACACAAACACACACACACACACACAGATCAAATGGGTCAGGCTCCCAACAAGATGTTTTGCTGAGTGGACAAGTTACAGCCTTGACTTATCTCTAATAAAAAACCTGCTGACGCCGTGAACAGCCACTTAAAGCTGCGGAGCCACGAGCAAAGGTGGGAGTTTAAGGAAGCAAGTTTGTCGTTTGTGTGTTTGTAACCCCCTTTGTCGTACTGCTCGCTTGCCCTTTTGGACTAGCGCCTGTTCCAACTTGTTCTTGTTCATGGGTTAATGGCTTTTGTAAGTGTATTTACCTGTCCTATTGTAAGTAGTACATTCAATCCCTGATCAATCAATCCTGTTTTAAGTGCGTATCATTTGCAGGCCGTTTCTCGTGAAAATACCCTTTATAGTTACAAGCAGAGAAGCACAAAAGACTCGGACCATTTCGCAAAGACCTGTTTGACAGAACGCAACGAGGACGTTAAACAAATCTAAATGTGTCATTAGTTGGCAAGTTGCTCTGCGATTTGCGAATTCACAAGCCTTTGCTGATTACATTTCTGTAAGTGCAGCCCAGTGCTCTTTGATTTACATAACAAATACACCCTTCACCGTGATTGGACCTTAAGCAATGCAAACAAATTCATTAACACTCTTATTGATTGATGTTTGTTTGACTAATTGCTGAATACCTGCATTAAGCGCAGTGTATTCCTTCCGTTTATAAAAAAACACTTCTATTAACGTTAATTAAATGACTTGTTCATACTGCTGATAATTAGTGAGTAAATGTCGGAACCTCTCACTCAGCACCTCTAATGAAGTCTACAAATAAACCAGCGAGCAGATATTAATAAAAGGCACAAGCCGATAAACAAGGACGCGCTAAAACTTTCGACTGGTGCCGGTTTGGAAAAGGGATGTGAAACGGTCA
Organism: Parotocinclus spilosoma; assembly: GCA_033117975.1. NCBI lineage: Eukaryota > Metazoa > Chordata > Actinopteri > Siluriformes > Loricariidae > Parotocinclus > Parotocinclus spilosoma. The sequence continues at coordinate 5,783,614 of JAVSBV010000147.1, read as the reverse complement.
GGGATGTGACAGCTTACGTACAGGCTGAATATGATCAGTAGTTTTGTGGATTTATTCGTAGTTATTGATGGAATAAAGATGGTCCATGGTTTGTTAATGCTGAAGAGTACTGCTCCATTACTATAAAGCAGGACTGTTTATTATTCTTCCGGGACGAGCTGAATGAAGCATAGCTGGAGGCTTTAAGCACAAATGAGATGCATAAAGATAATAAATGGCACATCTTTGTAGCCAGAAGCTTGTTTGTCTCCGGGAGTGGGGAAGGAGTAATGGACTTACGGGTGCACTCAGGCTGGGAGCCGCTCCAGGTGAGGTCGTCCTGGCACGTCCGCGTGGTGGAGCCCAGCAGCAGGTTCCCGCTCTGACAGTGAAAGCGCACCATGCTGCCCACCTGAGATATGATACACACCTTTAAAACCTGGCAGCTCAACCTGGCCAGAGGCTCTCAAAACACACACACACAAAGGCACAGGCTCGTAAGAATCCTGCCTTTAGCCAGCGCAAGACACTCCAATCAAAGCGAGAAGACGTTCAAAGCCAGCAGCATTTCAAAGGGTTTCAATGGGAAGAGAAGGGTTTTCAAAGCACAACTAAGTTGACCGGCATAAACTGTCAGACTGACCTTTTTAAGGACATCATGGAAACAGATTTATCGAGGAAGCTACGAGTTATGGAAAAGGTTTAACTTCTGCTTTAGTCTGGGACTTAGGATCCACAGAGCTGCACGAGGTTCGGTATATGTGAAACGTTCCATTAATTTCACATTCGTTCCACATTCATACAAACAGTGGAAAACTATTTACAGCTTAATATTAAGATTTGTATCGATCAGATCCCACCTCGAGTAAAACAGGCAGAATTGCATAAGATGCTTGGTAGATTTTAGGATCAGAATTAAATCATTAAAAGCTGGAGGAACATGGAATTTTAGAGCGTAAGCTCGATGGACTTTAGAACCGTCACCGAATCCTGCAGCAGCTGTGGTGGCTCAGTGGTAAAAACGATGGAAACAGTTCCTGAGGGAGTGGGTAAAGATCCTGGGAGAGGCTTGAATAGGACCATAGCTGGAGGAACGTGGTTTACCACTATAAGGTTGCTGAGTATGGATTTTAGGATTTTAAGACAAAGGAACATGAAGTATGGGACGGTACAATGGAGGACAATTGTGTTTAAGACCAAAAGCTTGAGGAACATGGAGCTTAAGGCAATAAAATGGAGGGAAATGGATTTTATGGCCATACGATGGAGGAACCTAAAGAATTTTGGGACTATAAGATAATGGACAGTTATGTTTAAGAACATAAGCCTAGGGAACATGGAGCCATAATGAAGTAAGCCTAAAAAATGGCCTTTAGGACCATAAGGTGAAGGAACATTGGAGTTAAAGCCATAAGATGAAAGAACATGAATTTTAGGACTATACAATGGAGGATAATTGTGGTTTAAGACCATAAGTCTGAGGAACATGGAGCTTAGGGCAATAAGATGGAGAAAAAATAATTTTATGACCATAGGATGGAGGAACATGGGAGTTCAAGATCATAATATAAAGTACAATTGTGTTGAAGCCTGAGGAACAATGAGCTTAAGGAAGTATGCCGGAAGAAAATAGAGATTTGGACTATAAAATGTAGGAACATTGGAGTTTAAGATCATAAGATGAAAGAACATGGACTTCATACAATGAAGGAACATGGGAGTTTAAGATGATTAGATGGAGGACAATTGTGTTTAAGACCATAAGCCTGAGGAACATGGGAATTTAAGATCATAAGATGGAAGATCAAGAATTTTAGAACTATAAGATGGAGGACACTTATGCTTAAGACCATAAGCCTAGGGAACATGGGAGTTTAATGAAGTAAGCCTACAAATGGACTTTAGGACCATAAGATGGAGGAACATGGGAGTTTAATAAAGTAAGCCTAAAGGAAATGGACTTTAGGACCATAAGATGGAGGAACATGGGAGTTTAATGAAGTAAGCCTAAAGGAAATGGAATTTAGGACCATAAGATGAAAGAACATGAGAGTTTAAGATCATGAGATGAAGGACAATTGTGTATAAGTCCATAACTTTGAGGAACATAGAGCTTAAGGAAGTAAGGACCATGCTGGGCTAGATTTCTCTCGCACTGGAAGTGTATTGGGTTTAAATGCCTTCGGTTTTGGCCTACAACATGAAGAATCTCTTTGGCTTTTCAGAATACAAGGATTGATTACATTACCCACAATGTGGCTGTGACGTTGGCAAGAAAACAAAGCTGGCATAAAGCAACGCTCCACTGGCCACCAGATAAAGAGGGCCAGCTTTTCGCGTTGCCCTTCAAAACTTATTCTAACAGGCCGCAAAACAGATCAGCCCGCCTCGTTTGTCGCTATTAACGGGGCGCGGCAGGCGACACTGTCTTATTCCTTTAACGGCGCGTTAATCTAGGTGCCTGCTCTCATCACGCCACTGGAGGAGAGATCTGCCAGCCAGAGACACAGGAAATAATGACTTTCCATTCCGGGGTAATGGGAGCACCTGATGCGTCTGTTTTTTTTTTTTTGAACCAGGGTCCTTTGAGGGTAAAACCAGAGCGAGTTAATGCAGTGAGATCTGCAAGAGCGACAAGTCCCAGCAGACAATGGGAGCAGACGGAGACGAGACGGTCAGATGCATCTTTAAAGGGGCGGAAGCGCCTCAGACGCCATTTCGCTGAACGATCCTGACAAAAAGTCAATTGTGGGTTAGAAAAGGGGGGCGGGAGGGAGAAATATTACGACACACACACACACACACACACACACACACACACACTCACACACCTGAATCGAATGAAATCCTAAAACGCTCTGGCTGCTTCGGGTGGCATTAATCATTTCAGAATCTCGGCGCAAAGGCGAAATAATGGCGAGCCAAATGCGATTTGCCAATCTGCGAAGACTGAGTGAATACGTAATGACGCCGGCTACGAAGAGTATGGAGAGTATGGAACAAAGAACGAAGGCAGTAATTAGACTAATTAACTAAAGGATTAGCTCCAGTCGTTCAGTATAAACAAATTGCTCCAGCTAATAGCAACTGCCACGTTCGGCTGCCGTTCGTTCATCACCGTTTGCTCAAAGATGTGCAGTGCGTGTTGGAGCTCGTACCTTAAAGCCCGTGCTGGCATTCAGAGAGCCGTACTCAGGCGTGCCTGGGTTTTCACACGCCGTCCTGGTTGGTTCTAAGGAAAGAGAAGAGACGTCGTTATCATCATCGTCGTCAGTTTCAGTTTTCTTGCTGCACATGGTATCAGGGATTGTTAATAGACTCTGTGCTCCTAACCCATAAGTAACTACATTTTCTCTTTTCTCTCCGAGCTGATGTTCCGGTTCCAGTTTCAGCACCACCCACTTACATGTTACCCACCTCCAGCTCAGCATCACTCTACTGGTCTTCATCAACAGAACCCAGTCCCACCGGTGTGCAGGAACTCCCTCCATCGCTGAGCCACTAAGAGACGATGTGCCTCCAAGGACCTCCCACTGAGGACTCATTTTATGATCTGTTTGGTTTTATAATTTAGTTGATTCCTTTTATTACTAATTTAGTATGCATATAATTTAGTAATGTATTATTAATTTGTTCTTGATTTCAATTATTTACCTCATTTTGCTAAAATTTAATATACCCTTTTTAAAGGATTTATTTAATTAACATCTAGGCCACCCATAAAGGATGGGTACCCTGTTGAGTCTTGGTTCCTCCCAAGGTTTCTTCCTACCACTTTCAGGAATTTTCCTTTCCACTGTCGCCCTCAGGCTTGCTCAACTTGGGATTGGCCTTTTAAGATCATATAAGATTGTAAAGCTGCTTTGAGACAATGTTCCGTTATAAAAAGCGCTATAGAAATAAATTTGAATTGAATCAACGTTACCTATACATCTGGGCTGCGAGCCGCTCCATGTCCCGTCTGCCTGGCAGACACGAGTGGACGAGCCCACCAACACATAGGGTACGCTGCAGCTGTAGACCACCTCGGACTTGAAGATGAAGCTCTGGCCCTCTCTCTTGGCGTAAGTGGGGATGCCAGGGTCGCCACAGAACTTGGCTGGAAATAAAAAGATTATCATTATCATGTGTCCAACGATCGAGTTCCTCTGAAGTTAGTCGGATGGTGGAGTACTCGGAAGGGGCTGTTTGAAATCGTTCCCGGAAAAGCTGCTGAACTGAAGCAACGACCAATTTAAGAAATATAATCCGAAAACGTCGCCTCTTTTCTGAAAGAGTGCATTACTTATTTCTCTAAGTACCGGTACTTCTTGTTCCAGGAACATCGTACATTCCCAGCAGGAACCCAATCTCGTGGAGCCGGTTCTTAAGGATTTATAACAGAAATACGTCTCCCAAAATTAACCTGAAGAGAATCCCACTAGAACTGCTGGACAATCTGATGTTAGAGCGTTAGCTTATAGAACATAGACCTAACCCTAGAACCGTCACCGAATCCTGCAGCAGCTGTGGTGGCTCAGTGGTAAAAACGATGGAAACAGTTCCTGAGGGAGTGGGTAAAGATCCTGGGAGAGGCTTGAATAGGACCATAGCTGGAGGAACGTGGTTTACCACTATAAGGTTGCTGAGTATGGATTTTAGGATTTTAAGACAAAGGAACATGAAGTATGGGACGGTACAATGGAGGACAATTGTGTTTAAGACCAAAAGCTTGAGGAACATGGAGCTTAAGGCAATAAAATGGAGGGAAATGGATTTTATGGCCATACGATGGAGGAACATTTAAGATGGAGAAATTTAAGGACTATAAGATGATGGACAGTTATGTTTAAGACCATAAACCTAGCAAACATGGAGCCTTGATAAAGTAAGCCTGAAAAAATGGCCTTTAGGACCATAAGATGGAGGAACATGGGCGTTTGAAGCCATAAGATGGAAGAACATGAATTTTAGGACTATAAGATAAAGGAACATGAGAGTTTAAAGCCATAAAATGGAAGAACATGAATTTTAGGACCATAAGATGGAGGAACATGAGAGTTTAAAGCCATAAAATGGAAGAACATGAATTTTAGGACCATAAGATGGAGGAACATGGGAGTTTAAAGCCATAAGATGGAAGAACATGAATTTTAGGACCATAAGATGGAGGAATTGTGGTAGGGGTAGAGATAATTGTGTGTAGTGGGGAGCTTGGGGCAAAAAGATAAATGGAAATGGATTTTATGGCCATACGATGGAGGAACATGGGAATTTAAGATCATGGTACCTGTCCATGCCCCACCACTGGCAGTGTGTTTTGGCACTCTTGGGTGACCATACACCCTACTGAACAGTCAATGCGAGGGCGAGGTCTCATTTCCGTAATAGAACAATCTCCTTAGACTTTTCAATTGCTTTTCTGATGATCTAGTTTAACGCAATAAAATCATTTCCATTTTGGTAAGCCATCTACAAAGGAGCCTTGTATATATAATTTCGTGTCTGAATGACAGAAACTGAGCACCCTTGCGACATCTGCTGACAGAAAAGAGAATCGCAGGCAGTGTGCCACGTTTTGTAAAAGACACAAAGATAAGTGTGCAGTACTCAATGTTATTATAAAAGAACACTGTGCAAAAGTATCTGAACTACTATTTAACTGATGTCTATGTCCAGTTCGTTCATTATCCTGTTTCGCAGAACGTAATGCAGACGTCACGGCGGCGCATTCCTGCTCCACCTTCGAGGGTATCCTCTATCCTGTGGCTGCTCCTCTGCAACTATTATTATAACCCCTGCATGCTCTAGAATCTGTTATTTTTCAGCCGTCTCCCATCTGCCACTCAGCAAGCTCTTAATCTGCTTTGGTAGCTTGTAAAAATAAGGCTTGTCACATGTTCTATATAAGAAGCTCTCCTGTGAGCTCCTGTACGTTTGAGCTGTTGTCACTGGACCAAATCACATCCAAACAAACGAATGCGTTTTGCCTCTCCTTTCAGCAAGCAGGCCACTCTGTACCCCAAAGCTTGTCACATTTTGTCCAGGATGGTCCTTGAGACACGACTTAAAATGGTCTGCTGCGGGTAGAGGGTGGTACTTAATCTCTTTTTCACTCCCGTCTTTATTAATGTGGTCTTATGTGCATTCTCTAGATCAATCTCCCTAACCGGTTCTGGCGCACCTCTCCCTTCTCTCTTTGCCTGACTGGCTCCTCTGTCGTTTCTAGTGTCCCCTCTAGGAGCCTAAGAGCTTATAGCCTTCCTGTCCTCCTGTCCCTGGTCCTCTGTCTTCATACTTAGATAGTGCTTTCCTTGACCGAAGCTGAGACAGAGGTCAAAACGCGTTAAGCGCTGACATTTCTCTATTGGCGCTGCAAGATGATTTTTCACGAGGGGTCTAGACTAGCGTCTGGACTGGACAGGACAGCAGCAGGATTCCTCCAGGTCGACAAAAATTTGGCCCAAATGACCTGAACTGTGGGACGATTCCAAACGGGTGCTCCATCACCACAACGTGCCTGCTCACAACGCCCAACGTTGGGGGAAACGCCCAGGTCTTTGATCTGCACCAACACAATATCGCTTCCCTCCTACCATATTTGACTCCTCCTTCCCCAAAATGAAGTTCAAGCTCAGTTGGAGATCCAGGGCGAGTGGCGCTTCCAGAACGGGACGGTTCCCGCGCTTACAGGCGCAGTCTCTGGGCTTTATGAGTGTCATGCAAATGCAGCTCTTGCTCGCACGCCGTAAAAAAAAACCTCTATTCTTTGCAGAAGTGTAATGTTAACGCGAGGGCGAGGAGAAGCGCCGTTGCTCATTCCGTACATGTCTGGCGGGTGTCAGGGGCCAGATCTTCCTACGCCGACTATGTGCTTACAGTACTGTTGCCTCAGTTGTAATCTAGCCTTTACTCTGTGTGTAAACAGCTCCGGGCGGAGCCAGGATATGCATAATTAAGGGTTCACGAGAAGGGCCCAATGTCAGCACGGCTCCTCGATGGATTCTGCACTGGCGACCAAGACAGAATCGTACTTTCAATATAAAGTGTCGCAGCATTTGCGCTGCTCGATGTGTTGGAGCGATTAAACGCGCCCGGGCTTTTCGATATTCGCACGCAACGCCGAGTTTTGCGTTCAGCAGCACGTCAAATACCTGAGCTGGCTTGCGAGGGTACTGTTTTTTTTGGGTTATTTTTTTTTCCCCTGCGCGTAACCGTACCGCTAATCCGCTGGCTGTGGCAAATCCATTTGATGGAGGGAATCGCAGCTCGAGCCTTATCAGCACTAAATGAGTGACGGAGCTCGTATTTCCACCGCCACGCCGTATTTTAAGCCCTCGTTTGATGCGTTCAGCTTCTGGCACCGCAGCGGGCAGCAACCCCCCCCCCCCCAAGCTTATTTTCGAAAAAGAATTGCAAATTGAGGTTTGTACAGCCAAAGCACGTCACTCCGAGGAGACGGCTAACGTGCAGGGTCAGAGGGGGTGCCGGGACCCAGTGCAGATCCGCTGAGTAAGGCTTCGGGAAAAGTTTCTCCTGGGCTGAAGGACGCCTGGAGCTCAGCAATATGCTGATGTGCCGCACAGGAATCGAGATCGCGCCGCTGTGACCAAGGACAAACAACGAGCAGGCGTACATCTGGCGCATCCAGCGGCCTGAGAGGACAGGGACCGGAGACGACCCCGAGCTGCAACACATCAGAGCGATACAGGCCATTTCGGCTCATCTGATTCCTGCAGCGTGACCATGGAAGCTTTCAAAAATTAATAAGGCACTGCTTCAGAGAGGACGCTAATTACAGGACGGGAGATAAAGTGCGAGGGGTGAGCAGCAAACGAAATGCCACCGCGGTCCCTGATAACGGTGGAAAAGGGTTGAAAGTATGCCGAGATAGAGCTACGGAACGGACGAACAGTGAAGAACGGCAGAGGCTTAGCTAAAGGCAGGGAATGAGTTAATGCTGACGAGACCATTCGCCAAATGAGCTGCTTCCTAACTGGGATTTAATACTCTGAAATGCACCATAACTGGGATTTTCTACATTAAGAGGCTTTAGAACAGGGGCGACCAACCCTGAGATGACTGATGACCAGCTTTATACTATGAAATGCTTTTGAATTAAAATGTAATACTTTGAGATGCTTCATAACTGCGATTTAATACTAAAAGTTGCTTCATAACTGGGATTTAATAATAAAAGGTGCTTCATAACTGGGATTTACTACTCAGATACCTCATAACTGGGATCTAATACTAAAAGATGCTTCATAACTGGGATTTAATACTCAGATGCCTCATAAATGGGATTTAATACTCTGAGGTGCTTCATAAAGGGTATTTAATCCCTAAATGTTCTTCATAACTGGGATTTAATACTCTGAGATGCTTCATAAAGGGCATTTAATCCTCAGAGACGCTTCATAACTGGGGTTTAATACTCAGATGCTTCATAACTGGGATTTAATACTATACGTTGCTTCATAAAGGGTTTTTAATCCTCAAATGTTCTTCATAACTGGGATTTAATACTCAGATGCTTCATAACTGGGATTTAATACTATAAGTTGCTTCATAAAGGGTTTTTAATCCTCAAATGTTCTTCATAACTGGGATTTAATACTCTGATGTGCTACCTAACTGGGATTTAATACTCTAAGGTACTTCATAAAGGGTATTTACTCCTTAGGGATGCTTAATTACTGGGATTTAATACTCTGAGGTGTTTCATAACTGGGATTTAATACTATAAATACTATAAGTGGTGTTTAATTCTCTATAGATGTTTCATAACTTGGATCTAATACTCAGAGGTGTTTTTTTATACATGGGAATTACTATGTCAAGATGATTCATAACTGGGATTTAATACTCTGAGGTGCTTCATTAAGGGTATTTACTCCTCAGGGATGCTTCATAACTGGGATTTAATACTATAAGTGGTGTTTAATTCTCAATAGATTTTTCATAACTTGGATCTAATACTCAGAGGTGTTTTTTATACATGGGAATTACTATGTCAAGATGATTCATAACTGGGATTTAATACTCTGATGTGCTACATAACTGGGATTTAATACTATAAATGTTTCATAAAGGGTATTTAATCCTTAGGGATTCTTAATTACTGGGATTTAACACTCTGAGGTGTTTCATAACTGGGATTGAATACTATAAATACTATAAGCGGTGTTTAATTTTCAAGAGACGTTTAACTTGGATCTAATACTCAGAGATGTTTTATACATGGGAATTACTATGTCAAGATGATTCATAACTGGAATTTCCTACATAAAAAAAAGCTTTGTAACTACGAATGTCTAATTTCTGTAATGGTTCAAAGCTGGTATTTTCCATAACTACGATTTCCCAGCCTGAAACGCTTCATAACCCCCATTTATTCTCCGAAACGGTTAATAGTTGGGCTGTCCAAATCTAAGACGCCTTCCTAACGTCCTGCATCCTGTATCTCCTGACTGAATTCACTTAAGCTACATGGACCTTGAGAAGTGTTAGGGAGGAGAGCGAGCTACAGATACAGCCGAGCGAGTCAAGGACGCACGTTAAACTGAAGGTAATCTAGCTAATTGTGGAGAATATGCAAACGAAAAGAAACACTCACGCATGCACAGGGGTACGTCCCCGCTCCAGGAGCCCTGGGCCACACAGGTAAGAGCTGCTGGGAAGGAGAGCTCGTATCCGCTCAGGCACCGGTAACTAATGCTGGTTCCCCACTGGAATACGGAACCCTCGACCTCACCGTAGGTGATCTGAGGTGGAGCAGGGCACGTCACGCCTAGAGAGAGACAGACACAAGGACAGTCAGACACATCGGTCAGTTACAAACATGCGCGGCGATGGGCTGCTTTTAAATCTCCACCTACCACACATCACTTAATGCATAACATGATCTATACTGCCATTTTGCACAGGCATTTTCAAAGCAATTACATCAGCACATTAATTTAGCTTCTTCACTGCTCAGAGCTACATTTGAACCAGTAAATTATTAAAGCGTTCCTAAAAAAGCTTGGTAGTGGTACCGGTTGATCTCGGGCTATATTTTATTCACACTTTTCCCCCCACTCTTGCGTTGGATGCGCATCATTTTTTCCATCCTGAAGCATTTTTGCAGGTTTCACAGAGGAAAAGTCTGATCTGTACGGTGAAGGCGCTCTTCTTGTCCTGCTGCTCTGGTCGTGATTAAAGACGCGGTAATAACGTTCAGAGCACCGAGACACTTCAGCAGACTCAACGTGCCTCAGAGCTTCCGAAGCGCAGGCTCGCCGAAGCTACGCCGCGGACAGGTGTTGACATTCAACGCTTTGGCTGCTTTTGCGCACTAAATAAAGCATGAAGGCCAAACACAGGACAGGAGGGGACAGAAAATTCCCCGGTATTTACTGCCAGTTATTTGTTGCAACCAAGCTCAGCCGGGGTCTGTTGACTTCTTGGGTCTGTAAAGCACACAGGATGCCTTGAAAGGTCTTAAAAAATCAAGTATTTCTGGGACGCTTTTTACAATGGAGCATCGTCTCAAATCTTAATTCCAAACTGAGCAAGCTTAGGGCGACAGTGGCAAGGAAAAACTCAACCAAGACTCAAAAAGAGACCCATTCTTCTTGGTTGGCCTAGGTGTTACTATCAAAATTAAGTTAAATATATATAATAATAACAATTAAATGAAATAATGTAAAAGATTTGAGATCTTTAGTGGGTCCTTGGATAACTAAATGATGGAGGGACTTATTGCACTCTGGTTTCTGGACTGGTTTCTGTTAAAAACCAGTAGTGGTGTTGAGGTGGACGGACATCTAAGCTGGCACCAGGTCATGAGTTTGGAGATTAAGGCTTTTTTTCCTTAAGCATGCTTTTAAAGCCTTCTAAAGGCCAGATAAAGAGAACTCTTAAAGTAATGCACAGCACACAATCGATAGCCAGGGAGGCTCTCAAACTATTTATCATTCGCAAACACGGAGCGGCTCATCATGAAATTCCATCATCTACTGAAAAGAATCCAGAGATCTATAGCTGTGACTGTTGTGCAGAAACAAGTGAATAATATCATTCTGGCAATGTGGAGTCAAGATTACTTTGGGAGAACAGTGAATGATCAAGGCTGCACAAGTGCCGGGACATGGTAGCTTCTGGCAGAGGGATGGAGACAGAACTACAGTGGAATCCGGTTAATGGGACCACATCGGGACGCGATCGTTGTGGTCCTAATAACCGGCTGGTCCGATTAAACGAACATGCCCTATGTTACAAGATGGGACGTGCTATGTAACATATTA
>JAVSBV010000147.1:5748786-5764243 GCA_033117975.1 Parotocinclus spilosoma | reverse complement strand
AAAAATTGATTAGCTCTGTTTGATCGCTAGAAATGAACTGCAATGCAGTCTAACCCAAACATTAAGTAATATATATATAAAGGGAAAAGGGAGCATCTGTCTGGTCTGTGGCCTGCTGGCCTTAAAATGAAGAACTGAATTAAGCATTTTTCTACAACTTTTCCTTCGACTTTCCATTATCTCACACAGGGCAGCTTTTGTTATTTGTTATCGCTTCCATCATTTTTGTGACAAGCAGAAAGGGTTTTGGTGATAGGGCCTTCATATCTGCTGATAACATTATCAAAATAGAGCTTTAAGTCTTATTCATATATTGCATAGGCAGCCACAATTGACATTGAAAATGCTGAGGTTAAGTAATACCTTAACACCTTTCCCATAGGACGTGTTAACATTGTGCTTTGCATGACTGAGAATGATTGAGAAGATCTCTTTAATTACACAAAAGGCACGCAGCCTCTGCTGGATTGATTTGCAATTAGATGTGACATGAAAACATTATCATGCAGTACACTAGGTTACTTTGGTTTAAATTAGGGCAAGTAATAGTAATTTGTGTTTTACAGTTAAAGTATACCTCTTGCGTTTTTTAAAATTTATTTCACAGATTAGAATTACGTTACAATTAGGTTCAGAAGTCCATCCAGTCATCCATTATCTTCCACTAAATTCACACGGGGTGGCGTACCAGCCATTGCCCACCCGGCATTTCTGGGTGCAAGAGCAGGAACAACCCTAGACAGGGAACCAATCCATTGTAGGGCACAGTCACACATTAAGGATCACTTTTTAGAGACACCAATCAACGGAACACGCATCTTTGGGCTGTGGGAGGAAACTAGAGTATCCAGAGTAAACCAATGTAGACACGGGGAGGACATGCAGACTCATCTGACCATATAATCTGCCCACAATACATGTTTCAACTCTGTGATGTTTTGTCCTAGATGCCCCAGAGAAGTTGGCACTAGTTCTAGGCATAGTTAAAGTGAGGCTTCTTTTTTTGCACAGTAGAGTTTTAAGTGATATTTGTTGCAGGCCTGGTAGGGACTGTGGTAGCCTAGTGGTTAAGGTACTGGACTATGGACCAGAAGGTCCAGGGTTCAGATCCCACCTCTGCCAAGTTACCACAGTTGGGTGAGCAAGGCCCTTAACCCACAGTTGCTTGAATTGTAAGACTGCATGAATTGTAAGTCGCTCTGGATAAGGGCGTCTGCTAAATGCCATAAATGTAAATGTAAATGTTAATGTATGCAGGAATGAATGTTTATTACCAAATTAAGTAAAGTTAACCAGACAAGATCAGACATTAAATAGTGTCTGTAGTGAAATAAAATAAACACTCTTTATCTGTATTTTCCGTACTGTTCCAATTTTTTGTGATTTAGGGTTGTATTTAAAATGTAGGATATTAGTTAGGATGGGTACTATTTCTACTGTTTTAGCCCAAATTTGATGTTAAAATAGAATGTATGATATTATACAATGATTTTAGGTAATATTGTTTAAGTTTGAACTGTAATTTTGTTAAAGAAAATAGGCTTAAATTGAATCAAGTTATGTTGCTGCAATTAAGAATGGTATATTGGGTTATCATTAATCTTTAAAAGTGGACTACTGATGGTGTATCAAGGTGGTTTCGATTTATGTAATGGACTTACTGCCCCTGGCACAGAGGCAAGATCAGACAGATGCTTATCAGAGGCATGAAAATCTGTTTTTGAATAAGCCTTTTGTATGCTTCAAAATACACTGCTCACAAAATTTAGGAGATTTTTTTTAATGGGATATTTCATTTTAAAGTATCCCCTAATTTTTATATTGGTATAAATGCACAGTGAATGAAACTACAGTAATTGTAACTAGCTACCTTAGACCTCCCTTTATATATCTGCAGCGTTGTACCATGCCCATATAAAACAATGTTAATTAGTCTAAATGAAAGTCAGTTAAGTCAGAGAAAATAAAACTTTTAGTCCTAAGGGATTTTTAATTTTTAAAGTACATTTCAACAATGGGCACCTAATGAGCACTGCAACAAACACCCCCCACCACCCCATCTTAAACACACACAGACCTGTATGCACACCTTCGTTTTACACAGATTATTGTAATTTGTTGAAAATTACAATTTCTTCTCAGAATTCTGAGTAATTGTTTTTATGCCACATTAATTTGATGTAACTGGGGTAAACAAAATTCATTAGATGGTAAAATATATCAGATATATGACAGGAGCACATTTTACGTGAAGTGGCGGCGTAGAATGACATTTGTGCAGCATGGCATGGCTGCGTGTATTTGTGGTTGTCCCTAACAGCACAGTCGACTCCAGCCCAAACACAACACCTGTGTTTGCTCTAGCTCTCTCCCCCAATCTCTTCCACGCAGGTCACATGGCCACCAGATAGCCTTGGTACCATGGGAATATAAAAGCAGGGGCTTTTAGCGCCGTTAATCATTAACGTCAAACTTCCTTTTGTCTTCCCTCTCAATGCTGCAGAAACGAATGTTATCTCCCAAATGCGGCCTGGTCAGATGTGACTGCTGAGTCGCAGGTGAAGGTGGTGTGAGGATGTGAGGTAAGCCAGCAGGTCCAACAAGGTTCGAAGGGGTGGGAATGACATTGGTGAACCTCGCAGAGAAGCCCAAACCTGAAAGGAAATGTATATTGTTTTTCACAAAAACTTCACCATAATCAAACAAACTGTAAGGAAAAAAATGAAAGTCCTCTCCCTTTCTTTTTATGTTTTCTCTCTTTTTTTGTATGTAGGATGATCAGACATTAGGTTTGATGGTTAATGTAGCAAATTATGACTTGGTCATGCATATTGTAACTTAAAATCTCTTATCAACACAGGAGCAAGGCTTGTCTTGTTTTGTAAGTAAATACATTTCGGCTTTAATCTGGGATTTTGCCTTTTATACAGTGAGAAAGGGCATGAGAAATCATTGCTGTTTGTTAGAATGCTGTCTGAGATGTTCATGCTTCAAGAGGAAATGAGGCCATGATTATTTACGACACCTAGCTAAAAATGATGGAGTCAATACACTTCATCCAGTTTTTTTTTTACTCTGTAGCAAATAAACAAATCACTTTTGGCACAAAACAATGTTTTTTTTCATTGCCTGAACATTCTGGCCTCAAACTAATTAAATTATTTTAATTCATGGCACATTTTGAAAGATCAAGTAGAGGAGGATATTACGAAATCAATATAAACCATCCATAATAAAAAATACCAACTCAAAAAATATAGAATCATCAACAGATAATCATTGTTAGAACTTTCTCTTTCCCTCTCATGACGGCTTTCAGGCTTCAAATTCAAGCGAGGTACAACTCTCTTAAATAGTGGTTAACAGATCAGCTTTGCCGGATGGAGTCTTGTCATGGATTATTTTTCCGCCATCAATTTTTAATCGGATTGAGACCCTGGCTGTGTGTTGACCATGTCACTGAGCTGAAATGCTTTTTTGTTGAAATGTTTTAACATTCATTGCTCTGTGGTAAGATGGGTTGTCGTACTAAGAAATGTTCTTTTAATGGATTAGATATTAGATATGATACCCATGCATTATCTGTTGAGGTAAAGATGATCCTCGCTCCTGGTCATTTACCTGACATGCAACCCCATATGACAAATGAGTAGAAAAAATTTGGTTGTATAGGTGTTAGTGATGGTTTTGTTTGGCTCCTTCCATTGACTCCTGTTTTTACCCCCTGTTTTAGTCTGTGAGTGTTTTATAACTGCAGAATAATATTTGCACTTTTAGACTTGCTGGTATTTGTTTGAGGAATGTAAATTACAAAGTGATTCCATTTTTTTCCTTAACATAGATCTATTTTATTTTTTTAAAAATGAATTAACAGAACATAATTGCATTTGTTTAATACTAAGGTTCAGTTGTTAGATAAAATTTGTTTAGTGTTACAGGTGTGATGTATTTGCTATGAAGTAAAAAGGTGGTTAAACATGCTGTTCAGTTTGGTGATTCCATAATTGTTGCCAGGGGCTCTAAAAAGTAATAAATCCAAGAAGTCATGGTTTTGGATTGAAAAAGTTAATGGGATTTACTCACCACACACTCCCAAAACTTGCCACTGACACCTAAGTTAGACATGCAATTTTTGATGACCACACACACACAGACACACATCACCCACTTCAGGAGGAGACAAACTCTCAGCAATATCACTATCTGTGAGAAACTGAGCAGTTTTATTTGATCACAAGTAATAAACAGGCTGCAGAAAGGAAGTAACTGACTACTGAGGTAATCAGATAACATATTTAAAACACAAATATATACTGTATGCCAAAGGCACATAGAAACATTTAAATATAAGATCTGCCCATTTTAAACAGTCAACAACAAAAACCTTTTTGAAGACGTTTAATTTAACAAATAACAACAAAACATAAAAACAATATCAATGTAATAATGAAGCATAGTGTGTTCCATTTTAATAGTTTAATGCTGTACAGAAGGCGGTAATATAGAAGAGGTCCTTTCCTAAGCAATTTATAGATTTGCTTACAGCTTGTTTGTGTATTAACCCTGGACTCTGCTGATAGCAGCCTGAAAAAATGAGCTTGTCACAAATCACCAGTTGAAGCTGGCAGTAGAAAGCCGCTCCTCTGAACCACACATATTCACAGATGTATTGACACATTAAATGTTCCTGACAGAGAAATAAAAAGTGGATTAAAGCAAGGGAATAGATTCTGAACCGTGGCCAATGGAGAAATAAATGGGCTTGATCCATTGAGTCAGAGCTTGCCCTAACAACAGAGCAGCTTAAACAAAGGTGCCTGCTTGCCAGCCTCAGGTAGAAGATGGATGGCTAGTTAAACATTGCAGTCATACCTGGACGATGCCATGGACCGGTCAATGAGGCCCACTAAGGGGACATTGTGTGACCGTCGCATGCTCCCAGAGTTCTTATCTCTGGTTTCTTCTGAGTAAAAAAAAAAAAACAGCCAAACTGGACCTGTTGGCAAATCAGTATTATTATAAAACTCCAGGATTGAATATTAAGTCCTTCATTAGCTGTGGGACTGTGTATACATAATTCCTGAACTAAGACCCAAGTCTTCCCGTAAATATTGCAATTAAACCTTTTTTTAAATG
Organism: Parotocinclus spilosoma; assembly: GCA_033117975.1. Lineage (NCBI taxonomy): Eukaryota > Metazoa > Chordata > Actinopteri > Siluriformes > Loricariidae > Parotocinclus > Parotocinclus spilosoma. The sequence continues at coordinate 5,759,107 of JAVSBV010000147.1, read as the reverse complement.
TGTTTATCGCCATGTAACTTAAGTGTTGTGTCCTGCTTGCATTTTTGCATGCTGATATCTTAACGGTCATTCTGTTATTTCAAACTATTCAAATTACTTCAGCTCACTTTCTAAAACTGACATAACAAAACTACTTGTACTATTAATACTAACTCCGTTACGCTTGTATTTGCATACAAGAGCGTAGGCTCAGATATTGCTTGTTAATACGTATCCATTTATCCACTTATCCATTACTCCATATGCTCACCGTTGTAAGGCATTGCTACAATTCGAATGAATGGGAACTTCTGTGTCTTTGATCTCCCTGCGCCTTCCAACTAACTGGCATCTGAGGTTTGTTTTCACTTGCTGGTGGGGTTGTGAAATGAGCATATTACTCAACATGAGCCAAGTGCTCAACATGCCTGGCAAAACATTGTGACATGTTGAAGATGTGTTTAAAATGTTCCTGTATTCATTTGCTCTAAGTGGTAACCAGAAAAATAAACTACTAAAAATGTAGCCTGTGATAAATACATCACTTCTTTGTCTTATAATTTGAAGACAGAGAAAGCAGGTTGATGTGATTCCTAATGTATTTTTTCAATCAGAACGCATGTTTCTGTTTCTCTTGTATCCCCCTTTATATGCAACCAGCAAGGAAAGACCTTTTTTTTCCCAAAATGGTTTAACAGCAGATTTTTCACCATGGTTCTTTGATGTAAACAATGCGCCACTGACAATAATATTCCATCTACACTTCTAGTAAAAAGCTTGTCTTCTAAGCCACAGCATTATATACAGAAGTGAAATGTAATGGCAGAGACCTGCAGGCTCATTTCTCCCCACCCTTTCACTGTATAACTTTGTAATTGCACCCTTGAATGAGACACTAATCCTCAAGAATGAAAGGAAAATATGACATGAAAGTTAGAAAACTCTTTAGTGCCAAGTAGAATCTTTCTTTCCAAAGGCTTTATGAAAGGATTCTGCTTGACACTAGAAAGGTTTTTTTTTTTTTTCCTTCAGAAACAACCGACCTGGAGCTTTTTAATAGGATAGGGTGGTGCTAAAGGTGAGCTTTTTGGCATTCTTCATTTTTAACCCATTATCTTTCCAGTCTTGTGATGTGGTTTTAACTGTGGGTTTACCTTGTGCATTGCCTTAAGGACAAATTTAATTTAGATCAGTACATTTGTAGATAAACGTGTATTGCTATTTGATATAACGCTAAATGCTAATTGAGTTGGTAGTGAATGCAAGTGACTTGTCTGGTCTCTTAAGCAATCAGCTGCACTGCATGTGTAGGCAGCATAAAGCGTGGGTTTGTTTACTTGTGTGTTTTCAGAGCAGTGTCTTTAACAGTTCCGGTACTTGCTAATCACCCATCTTTTGTGCACTTCATTTTACATGATGCAGTTATTTTCGTATAGTTCTGAGCAGTAGACCTCTGTGTCATGTCTCAGCACTCATCAATTAAACAGTGGTGGCAACTTGAAGAAGTGCTGAAAAGCCATGAACAGAGCTTTACTTTAACATCAGTGAAGCGTTGTAACAAACTGTGCCCCACACATGCTCACACACACACACACACACACACACACACACACACGTCCTCACCTACGTGTGCACACGAAACACCCCAGCTTGCATATACATGTGTGTATGACACAGAATGCTAAAGTGTACAAAGCACTTTCATTTTATTTAAGTTAAAAAACACCCTGCTTTTTGAATACCTTTCTGCATTCTCATTTTTATTGTGTAATATCACAACTACAGTTGGCAGTTAGCTTGGTGCTTTGGTGCTGTGAATCCCCTTCAGTTGTATGATCTATGCAGGAACACAGAAATTACCTCTCTGGTTTTATGTGAAACTAATTCTTTATAAACATGACAACCATATAAAAGTCCATTATCATACTCTGTATATAAATCATCCCACTAGGGTGTGAATACTTAACGCCCATCCCATTTTATTCACACCAGTAAATGTTTAGTTTATTGTGTCCTCTATAGTTAGTAGAATTTTTAAGTTATTTGCAAAGTTCCTATGAGGAGTTTGATGGAACAGCATTTAAGTTACTAGTCTAAATCAGAAGGTCTAGGGTTTAAACTCAGCACTGTCAAGATACAATTGTTGGGCCCTTGAGCAAAACCCTTAACCCGTATTTCTTAGATCGTACGTTTGTGATTTGGGATTGTGCCAGTTGAGTTGCTGCATATGATAAGTGACTAAATGTAAATTATTATTAATTAATTAGTGTAATAAGTGTTACATTTTACTACAGTATTTTTAATTGCAAACAAAACAAATTAATATGAATATGAAGCCCTTTTGTCATGGTACAAGTAGAACAAGATTCAGTACAATAGATAAAGTTGCCAAATCTTCTTATTGCTATTTACATGTGTTAATTATTGGATTTTACACAATATTGATAAAGCATGAATAGTATCTACTAAAATTGTCTGTATAAAATTCACATTAATACATTGGAAGCATTTCCAATAATGCCGTTTTGAGAAATTGAGAACTACTTAAATATGTCCGTGTTTAACTTTAGCTTTATATTGAATTTCAGATCATATACAATTATTGCTCAATAATACCAAGTGGGTTTTTTTCCGCTTGAGAGAAGTATTCTAAATGCTAAAATTTCAAAAGTGATCACTTTTTAAAATATATTTGATCAAAGTGTCTTATTTAACAGCAGTGATATAAAAATCTGCAGATCTGTAATAATTGTATTTCTGTTATATGCAAAGTGGCTTTGTGGTTACGTTGTAGAGAGCTTCCAGTGTGTAATATTGTCGACACTTCATCACAACGAGTAGTCACTCCGTAATAAAGAAGGCACATATTTATACCAACCTAATGGTTCAGTCTTGGTGGTTTGTTTAAAACCAGTTGCAGTTGAACCAGTGTTTTAAGAGAATGGAAGCTTAAGAGATTTTCATTAAAGCTGCTTCAGTCTTTCCAAAGGGTTCATTTATTTCTAGTAATTTCTTAACTGGAATGATTTGAGGTGTGACAGATTGCATTAGATGGCTATCATTAAAACAGCCTGGATCATATGCATGCCAAATGGAAGGAGGACTCTTGAGGTCATATCCTTTGGCCACAGTCATGACCTTGCTTGTTTTTGAGGACCATCCCCCCTAAACGACTGCACATGCAAAGGTGAACGCAGACCATGATGATACATGGGTGATATGATTCACATAACAAAATGATGAAAAGCCACCTAACTGCCTTTAAATGGCTATACAGTATAGCGTACAATGGGAATTAAATGCATGGGGCAGCTGGGCTCTTATCTGAACGAAACCTGGCAACAAAGGAGCGCTAAGTCTAAGAGGCTTGATGCATGGGAAAGCCATGGGCCAACCATTGTGACTGCCCTTCTGCTGAGCAAATAGTCCAAACTGTTCATTCCCCGTCTTCCATTCTCTCGCCGCCACATTGTTTGTGTCCTTGCATTTCATTCGGCGAAGAAGATTGCTCTCAGGCCCAGTGAGCAAACAGTCCAGAAAAGAGCCAGCTATCTTCTGCTTTTCCCAGGAGAACTAGCATTTTGATTTGGGCTCCAAGCTGTCAGAGGATTGGAGAGTTGATGTCAGGGTGCCTGAATTAATTGCTTTAAGCCAAGAAGGGGTTGATTGCGTTCATCACCAACTGCTCTGTAAAATGTGTCATAACAGTTAGGATATCTCTTCTAGACGCTGGCTCTCTGCTTGTCGAACATTTTGATACAAGGCATTTGAAATATATTTGAGATAGTAGTGCTTTGGAGGGCAACTGAGAAATATCTAGACCATTGAATAATTTACTTGCTTTTTTTTTTCAGTAAATGTTATGTTATACATTATATGTTAATGGATCATTTCCGATGTAGCATTTATGCCAAGGCATGTATCTAAGACAATATTTTTCCATAAAAAGCATACATCACTCGTCACATTAAGCTCATAAAATGCAAAATCGTAGATAACAATTTGATATTCTCAGATTAATACATGTCTAAAACTATTTATTTCTTCTGAGCAAACTTTGATCAACTTTAGAAAGCTTTGATTTGTAAGCTTTTGTGCTTTTCTGTATTAATAGGGCATCATTCATCTACACAGATATAGTTATTCAGTATGTACTTTTCCAATGACATATCCAATTAATGTGGCTTTTCATCATAATGATCTATCTAGTTATTCTCCATCTCTGTAACTGCAAGGAGACCATTTGCATATAACATTAGGATGCAACCCATAACTAAAGCCAAACAATTTGAAAAGCGGACCACCTTACAAATATTCCGCTCATAGCCAGCCCCTGGTTTTTATCAGCTTTCTCCTGGTTTAAATTATCAGCTCAGTTCAAAAGGATTCCTTATGTTGGACTAGCCTCTTATAATGCCATCCTTTGCATGTAAACATGACTGATTTGCATTGGTATAGTAACAGAACACTATTTGGAAAGTGTGACCTTAATAGTAGGCTGGGCCGCTTAAGCCCCAGATTCACAGTTATGGTAATAGTTGTTAAGACTTAAATTGAACAGCAACTGTGTTCCATGTCTTCCCTCTGTTAGGCAAAACTTTAAGCAGAATACTACAATATGACTCTGCCTATTAAAACATTATCATAACTGCAAGGCTGTTGGAATTACATGGGTTGTAGTCAGATGAGTTATGTCATAGAGATGTTTGAGCTTTTTATGTGATTACAAGGCCTCATTATTTCTGTGACTAATTGAAACCATTGTCACCACCAGTATGTCTCCGCTGGGGGTCTTGCTTTTGTAAATTGGAAAATAAAAGGATGCACTCACTGATAATAAAACAACTACCCCAACAATAGTAGCAGCACTTAATCTGACAGAAAATTAAATTAGCCTGGCTACTATGTCACTGTCACTAAGAAGATGTGGGTTAAATTGTGTGTCAGGGGAGCACTATGGCATCGCATTTACAAGTAATCTGTTCATCTCTGCTAAAGGCACCTCTGGGATTTTTAATAGTGCTTTATTTGTGCATTCATCTCAGTGTAATAAGTGATCTCTGCCTTTTATTTTGAAGGTTTTATTCAGTGTGAGTGTGGATATTCTAGTTGTAGCGTATTAGGTTACTGCATTTTCATTTCAATAAGGTACAGTTTATGGAGGCCTTTCATAGAAATATGAAATGTGTTATTAACCAAGCCTCATCTAATAGGGAGCATGTAATGCTTGATCAAGAACTGTTTCATTTCCGATGCAGTTATGTATTTCCATACCTCTAATGCTATATGCAGGGCTATGTGTGCCCAGTGCATTTTTGAAGAAAGAGGTTCTAATGAATATTGCATGAATATTCCTGCAGTTCTCTCAACTACAAGCTCTTCTGCAGCCACGAAACCGCTGGAATCACCCCTGTGACACACCCGTCACCCATACAATAAATTGGACAAGCACTGTCTCGGGATAACCTATCACCTCTACAATTTCTGCACTGGGAACACATGCAGGACAAAATTTGATATGCTTTTGTTATTCAGAGAATCACACTGGGGCATCTGGGCTTGTTTGCCTTTAGCGAGAAATGGAGATTGGTTTGGCGGTCTGAATGAATTGCTGGCACCTGTGTTTATTGCTTTCATTAAGATTTAATGAGTTGAGTGTCCTACCCAGTGACTTTAGAGCTGTAGACTTTATCTGCAGGAAATGTTGGATGAAAATGAGAACCACTGGCATCCATGGTGTATGTCTGAACAAGGGCAAGAGGGCAAACACGAACAAGCCTATGTGACCAATTTGAATGTTTTTTTACTTATCCTTTTTTAAAACCTTTTTTTCAAGTTATGGTTGTAAGCCAAGTCACTTGACAGGAGTTTCACGTTACTCTTTTAGGTCAGTAAGTGCTTATTAGTGTCCTCAGTTACATCCCTGTTGCATTTCTGTTGCCATCTACTTGTCTTTATATTAAATAGTTCCAGCAGGGGAACATGAAAATGACATTAATTGTTGAACTGAATGACCTACAAATTTTACTAAAATTTTAAATGAATGTTCAAGCAAAGTCCACTGCTCACAAAAAAATAGGGGATGCTTATATATGTAGATGTAAAAGCAAAAATCCCAATATATTTAAATTGCAAAGTTTCTTTATAGATTTAATTAAAAAAAAACTGTGCAAATGTGTACCAGATGAGAAATTTAATTACATTTCAATATGTGTTTCAGGCCCTTTACTAAATTTTTGATTGGGAGTAATTAAATGTTAGGTATGACCTACATGGGTATTGTAGTTATACTGTTTTGATTGTAAATAGGACCCTGAATCTCTGAAACACATGTTGTGTTAATGTATATGCTCAACAAAATCTATGTATTTAAAAGGGGTGTGGCACAGTGGTTAGCACTGCCACCTTATAGCTCCATAGATCCCTGATTCAATTCCTGGCCTGGATGTCCCTTTGTAAGTAGTCTGTACGTTATCCCTGTGTCTGTACAAGTCTCCTATAGATACGTTTACATTTACAGTATTTAGCAGACGCCCTTATCCAGAGCGACTTACAAAAGTGCTTTAAGACATCAGTAACATAATCTGTTCTTAATAATAAGGATTCTAAACAAGAATACACTTTTGAAACTAAAAAGGGTTTTTTTAAGAGAATTAAAGCTGGTATAAGATACTTTCCTTTCGCATTCTTGTGACTTGAGTTCATTGGAATAAACTGATTAATTGGTGTCTCTAAAGTGTACCAGTAGGAAGGGATGGACATGTGATGCATTGGTGCCCAGTCTGGGATTTTTTCCGGTCTTGTGCCCCTTTGCTGAAGTTTAGGCCTCAGCTCTCTGCAACCCTGATCTGGATTAAGTGCATATGAGAGTGAATGAATTTTAGATCATGTATTATGTTAATAGCAGATTTATGTGACTGATTAAACTGACAAAGTGATTGAACAAAAATCTACATTTAGATACAATTAAATAACAAATGTTTAAGAGCCAGAAATTTTGTGAATGTTTATTATATTTGTGCTTTAAAATATATATTTTTGCTGTCTGGTTTCTGAGACATTGCGCTGTGTGCGTGCGTGCGTGGGAATAAGCGCAATCTCAGCTTCTTTTGCCGCGTAACTGCCTTTTTGAACCCGGCCTGACTTTGTGTTCTTTTAATATACTGTGGGACAGCAGCTTTGCTTTGCTGTGCTTTTGGGATTAAGAGCATTTGGTGTAAGGGAGAAGTTAAATCGGGCTGCTGTGTCGCTCCTGTCGCTGCCGCGGCCTAAAAGCAGCTTTAGCGCCTGCAAGTTTCCCTGGAGACGCGCTACTTGGGTGATCCGAGCATTAAGCGATTGGCCCGCGGTGCTGCTTACGTAAGGCTTCGAACATAATAATAATAATAATAATAATAATAATAATAATAATAATAATAATAACATGACAGTTTGTGTAAAGCGTGTTCAGGTATTGCATTTTTCTTTATAAACTTTATCATATAAAAGAGTCTAAAAAAGAACATGCAGATAAATGTGTTTAGCAGATCTGTCCAGATAGTGCCCACACCCCTTGTGGAATACTGCTATTTATTTATTTTGTTTTATTTAACTGAGAATAACATCAATAGTAATACCTGTGCATGATGACTGACGCAGCTACACTGTGCTTGTACAAAGAGTATAAAAACTGGCGGAGAGGCTCAAAAAGTGCTCCAAAAACATTAGATATTTAAAAATGACTACGAATCAATTCAAAAACAAGCCTTTGATTTTATTTCACTTAATCGTTAATTCATATTCAATCATTTTTAAATATCTCCCAATTTTGTGAGCTATGTGGTTGTCTGATGTGAGAATTCTAGTAAAAATGTGTTTAAATCAAGTCCAAAGTGTTCTGTACAAATATGCATTAAGCACTGGACAAATGATAGTATAAAATGGAAGCAAAAATAAAATAAAGGTTAGGGGGAGATAAAAGCGTTTTGCAGGGTTAGTGTAATCATCACATCTCTTGTTCACCTTGTTCAAAGCTTTTTCCATTACATGCTTTATGTATGATGTAGCGTCCACCTTCCATCACTGTAAGGGTTTATGAATCACTTGTTGTAGGCTGGGTGATATTTTAGGCATTAGAGAGTCCGGTTGGACGTTAAACTTAGATATAGATTATTTGTCCTTGGTAAAAGACGCGTCTGGTTTAAAGCGTATTTGTCTATATTCAACATGCTTGACTCGACTGCAGTTTCCTGTGAGTTTGGGGAAGTTGGTCTAAATATTTATTGGAACTACTTGCAGAACTCACTTAAAACGAGGCCGGATTAAATGGATTTACTGGTTAGGATAATTAAGAAGTAGGCTGTATCTGATACAGATTACAGGACTATTAATTGGTCTGATGTTTACGACGATAAAATACAGCACTTTCGCCAGGAGTTGTATATTACGCCACATTATGATGTCTGCGTTTGTATTTGTTTGGACTTTTCATTTCTTTGATCACTTGTTAATCTGACTTGCTTTTATAGACCTCCGCTTACATGGATCCATAAGGTTTTAAAGCATTCCGGAGTATAAACAATCATTAGGTTGCTTATGTTTTTAGTGTTCAACACTTAAAAGTCATTTTATCTATTTATTACGTTTGTATTGTTGTTGTCATTATTATTATTATTACTGTAATTGTTGGGGGGTTGTGTTGCTGCTGCTGTTATATGTAGATTTACTTCTGGTAAATAGGCTATATATTTTAATAAGTAAGAACACGAATAATAACCCTGTCCTTCAAAATAACGCTCGTGATCCCTCCTATATATCTTGGTAACACAGGCCTAATCTTTAAAATACTTAAAGATTATATTTACACATGTTGACTTACTGCTGCTGCTATACTATTACTACTATTAGCTCCTTCTAATGATAATAATAATAATAATAATAATAATAATGATGATATTGATGATGATGATGATTATGATGATGATGGTAGTAGTATTAATAAATATAAATAATAATAATAATAATAATAATAATAATAATAAATAATAATAATAATAATAATAATTGTTGTTCCTGCCGGTGTTGTTGTTGCCGGTGGTGTTGTTGTGATAAAATACCAGCATCTCTAATAATACATGGTACATACAAAAGTATTATCATAATTCATATAATGATGACGATAATGTAGTTGTTATTATTATTATTATTATTATTATTATTATTATTATTATTATTATTATTATTATTATTATTATTATTATTATTATTAATACAATTCGTTTTGTGTATATTATAGGCTATAACTGATGGTAACAAATATCATTATTGTTGTATATTAACAGCATTCAAAGTAGTAGTCGAATCCAATCAATCAATTTATAAATCATTATTATTATTATAAGTATTATTATGATTATTATTATAACATTATCTTATGCACAAAGGTATGTTTAAATGTTGCTTTTCTATCGATTGTCTGTTAAGAAAATGCTGACTGTACGTAAGAATAAACTTTTTTGCATGTTAGTCTGCAATTGAAAAACAATATTGCCAGTTTAAAATAGGAACCGATTATTTGTTTGCGCTTCTCATTTTGTAGTTTTAATTAAAGCACTTGACAGGTGGTAAAAGCTCGAGCATTCAACCATTTCCAAACACGAGAAGAGAACTCGAGCAGTTTGTAATGAATAGTCCTGAACGCTTACTGAAGTCAACGCGTTTCTCCTGCGGTCTGAATGAAGCGCACCATCCATCAGCTCAACTCCAGTGTGTCAGTCGCTCGACAAAAGGAAGACACTACAGCAGGTCTGCTTTCAGTCGGTGAAGCACGTGAATGCAGGAGCGCAAAACCTCCCGGCTACCCCGTTAAAAGCAACCATGAGCACCAGCAAGTGGTTCGCGTTTAGAGATGGGATGTGAGGATATGAAGCGTCCTACCTGTGATCCACAGGAAAGTGTGATCGCCCGCTGCTCGCCTGCTGCCTTCTGCAAACTGTTCCAGGCACAGCGGCATTTATTTGAGCTCAAACTCTGCCACTGTTGACTTTAGCACAAAGCAAAGATTTCGCTGCCCCGCTAGTTTAAAAATGATTATTTTTTTTACAGCGATATCGATCAGCGCGCTATAAAACCAACCACACATTAGGCCTATGTCTAAAATTTAATATCTGTGCAAATTTAAACAGAAGTAACGTGCTTCGATTCAGATTATGTTTTAACAATTTACCTGTCCTATCTATCTATCTATCTATCTATATATCTATCTATCTATCTATCTATCTATCTATCTATCTATATTTCAAAATGAAGCATTTAATAATTAAATATGCCCTATTTGTGAACAGTGTAGTGTATATACGTGTAT
>JAVSBV010000147.1:5724981-5748686 GCA_033117975.1 Parotocinclus spilosoma | reverse complement strand
ATATATATATATATATATATATACACGTATATATATACGTATATATATACGTGTATATATATATATATATATATATATACACTGTGAGTGTTTTAATGCCCGTTTTAGTCGTTTGTTTATTCACAGATGTGTGTTGGAGATGCGCACACACTCACACACACACACATACACAGGGCTACTCTGAAAATCAAACACTGCTTGTTTTAATTGGCGGAGTGTATATCTGACTGCTTAGTGTATACCTTTTTTCTGTCTTGTAAAGACACAATGGAAATTGTTTACTTTGTGCAGACTAATTTCTTGTCAGCTAATGGAGTGTTTCATATCCTATTAATAAGAAGAGGCGTATAAGAATGTAGGTTTGCCACAGTCTCTCTAATATCCAGCATAATATCATAAGATTGGCGGTTTATGATCAGACCAGAAACTCTACAAAGCCACATTGGAGAAACCAGTGCTAGCAACTGTGGTGTTACCCACATCAAGGGAGAAATTCGCATGAATTCATATTTAAAATGTCAAGAGTTACATACTGGAGTTCAATATTATATATTGTATAATATCATATATTATGTCCTCTATTTTTACTACCACTGATTAACTTGTCAGTATTATTATTATTATTATTATTATTATTATTATTATTATTATTATTATTATCTGACTCGTAATATCAAATGTAAGACTATTATAAAAGATAGCATTTGATGTTATAAATTCAGTATGATGCACTTTTGTTTGATCTTTATCCATGTACTAAGTATGCTTATACCGTAAATCAGTTTACCTGAACGGTTTGTCTGTTATTACGTTCATTTAAAATCCATGTGTAATTTCATCCACAGCCACACTAAAATCTTCAGAAAATTACGTGGCTTTATTTATTGGAAAGCTGGATAATTGGTTGTGGGAACAGAAATCCCAGTAGGGTGAGTTGCATCACACTTTGTCTGAGACTGCACTTGAATGCGCAGTCGTATTAAAATGGTTTATAACAACAATCGATGTTATATATATTTGCAATATTTATATTACTTGTAATATTTAGCCTTATTCACTACTAGATGGTACTAGATGGCCTGAAGAACGTGTTGTATTCGTGTAACGAAATGGCCTTGCATAAAACAGTGAAATTACAGTTTATTTGTGGCTGTTACTGATCAAAGTAAAAAATACCACTGAATGTAAGTTCATGGAAAATGCAATAATCAGGTTTTAAGCGCTGGGTGAAAATTCAAATAACACTTTAATATAGATTCTGTTCTTATCGTCGACTACAAGAATACACATTTACAGGTCATAAATAAGGTTTTCACAAATGAATGAAGAATAAATCTTCCAGTTCAAATTCCCAAATGTCCTCGCGTTATTTTGGTCCATGTTTTTGCGCAGAGGTCCTCACATTGGTTTCGTCAACATTTTGCTTACAAAATAATTACTAACAAACGTGACCACTAAATTAACGTGAAACGAAAAATACGTATGCAGAGAGCTAAATCTTTACAAATGTACAAACAGGGGTAAGTGTCCGACAGATTAAGAGGAGTTCATAATGGGTCTGGAGTACACGCCTTGGTAATAGGACGTGTCTGCTGCTAACGGCGACGAGTCGAAGCCCGCTTTAGCCGCCATGGAGCCCACGGAGAGCGCGCCGGCCATCGGTGAGCCGTACCCGTAGTGCATCACCTGTTCGTACGTTTTCAGGTCCATTTTGTGGTGGTGGTGGTGCTGCTGCTCGGATGACATGAGGTTGTTAATCGAGAACGGATGATTGAACGAGTAGTGGTGCTCGGGCTTTAGGTGCGCATCGTGCGCCAGTACAGCGTGGTGCTGCGCCATAAGGTGCTGCTGATGATGGGAAACCGGTGAGGGCACGCTGTGCTCGGGACTCATGCCTGGATTTGACTTCATGTCGGAAAGTGACCTTTTGTGCTCACTGACGGATGAGTTAGAGTGCGGCGACTCATTGCCGTTGCAGCTCTCGGAACTGCTGTGCGAAGCGGCTTCGGATGACTTCCGACCAGAATCCTTGCTTGAACCCTTCTCGCACTTAAAGCGCTTCTGGCGCCGTAGGTAGCAGCCGTTCTCAAACATGTTACCGGAGTCCGGGTGCAAGGTCCAGAACGAGCCCTTTCCGGGCTTATCAGGTGAGCGAGGCACCTTGACAAAGCAGTCGTTGAAGGAGAGCGAGTGACGAATTGAGTTTTGCCAGCGCTGCTGGTTCTGTCTGTAAAAGGGAAACAAGTCCATGATCCACTGGTAGATCTCGCTCAAAGTGAGCATCTTACTCGGCGACTGCTGGATGGCCATAGTGATCAGGGAGATGTAGGAATACGGCGGCTTGGCATGCGTGTAGCTCCGTCGGTATGTCTTGGGATCGCGTGATCGGTTGATGTTGGACTGGCTGTACATTGGGCTCATGGCGTTCATGTTGGTATAGGAGGTCAGAGCGTTCATAGGGGGAGCTTGGGCTGTCATTGGGCTCATGCTCGGACTCAGGGCCGTACTCATACCCGTCATAGCTGCGCCCATGCCCGCCATGGCTCCTGCGCCCGGCGACATGCCGGTCATGGATGGGCTCATGCCCGTGTTCACGTATGACATGTTCATGGTGTTGGCTGTCATGTTCGCGGCTGTGCTCATTCCAGACATGCTCATGTAGGTGTTCATGGAGTTCATTCCCAGTCCGGCGTTCATGTTTCCAACCGAGGTGTAACACTGAAAGAAAGGGCAAACTTCTGTTACAGTGAGTGTTGAAACAAATGGCCGTAAGCTATCAAAACAGGTGGTGTTATTGTAAGAGCTCCTTTTTGAAACATGTAAATATCTAAATAAAGTTAAACGCTTGCTTATATGCAACTAGGATTAAGTACAATATTTATTCCTAACCAAGCACACTTTGCTTTGTGCCAAAAACGGCGCACTGTTGTTACAATATACAGCCAAATATGCATAAGCGTCCACAAATGGAAGGAAGTTTGTATAACATCAAGCCCCGAGATTTGTTAGGACAGTGCAGCGCGTCGAGATGGGGGAGGATTTGGAGGTGCCTCAAGTCAATATTTGATCTCAAAGTTAATATTATCTCAGGGCTAATACTGAGTTGTATAAAACTGAATCGGCTTTCCACTAGGAAAAAAAAAGTATATACATATATATTTAGGGTAGACTACCCACCTCAGGCTCTCCGTAGTAGCTGCTCCAGTCGGTGTGTTCGTGTCCTTCCATTTTGACAGCCCCAAGCATCCTGGAAGTTTCCGTCCACTGTTCAGCGCGCCTTTGCACACTAAAGCTTCCTCACCGGTGCCTGTTTGGGAACCACAAGGATCCTCGTGTCCTAGTGTCTCTCTCCTGTCAAGAGCTGGCGCATGTGTCCTTGTGTATGTGTGTGAGTGCTTGTGTGTGTGTGTGTGTGTGTGCGCGCGCGCGCGAGTCAGCTACTGGCGCGCTGACGGACGTTGAGAGGCGGCTGCTGAGCGCTGGAGTTCAAATGACGCCTGCTGCTGCGTGTTAGCGCAGTGATATAGCCGTGTGCGCCGGGCGAGCCTCCAATCCCTTCTTCACTCGGCCCTATTTGAATAATCTGCTCACACCTAGGCGCGAGACTTCGCCGCGTTGGCCCCCTATTGTACACCTGCGCCGCTCCAAAAGGGCAAGCGTCCATTTGAAAAGATTCATTATAGGCTAATCTTATTGTATTCCAGCAGGACAAAAAATGGGGAGGGCGGCTGAGGGGCCACTTTATCATTCGCATCATTTGTGATGTTAGACGTGATCTATTTAAAGACCACTTTGTTCAAGTTTGGTATTTGGGATTTTCTGTTTTTATTTTTGCTCTTTCCAGTCCTGCATTTCATTTGATAGGAATAATGCCAGCTTTCGTCTAACATCGTTTTGCTAAAATATTGTTTTTAATTCACCCTTTCATTGTAGAAGCTAGGCCTATTTAGTGACTGTGTCGTGTATAATAAATGTCGATGTCACATTTTGGGGGGAACTATTGGATTCTGTAGCTTTCGAATAGAAAAACGACAGAACCGAGGTCAGAGTGTTACTGTTTATCCGCAAATCTGCTTAAGTTATTTTGGTTAAATTAGTTTATTTGGGCTGCGTGCAAATATAACTAATAGCATGACATGGTTCCTTAATGTAAGAGTTGACTCTTAGCATACAGGCCATCCATGTTGATTCTGCACAGCGCACTGGCGCGATTTGATTGCCTTCACTAAACAAAGTAGCCTAACATTTATCCAATGTGTTTGACTATCTCTGAAATAGGCGAAGCACGCAGGCGAATGCTGATGGTATGATAGGCAGGAGAAAATGAAGCTGCAGTTTGGACCGTTTCGTTTTAGTTGGTCAGCCCATTAACGCGCAGTGAAATCCATTGTAAATGAGACATGTTGATGTACAGGCCTTATGTCCACTAATTTTTGAAGATCAGCCTATACTCGGATGTTAAGAATAGCCATTCATTTTGACCCGATCCTTAAAAAGCGATGTTGTGATCATTCGTTTCTTTGAGCGTTTCATTTCCAGCGATTGATGGCGCCCCTATTGACGATAGAATTTAGTTTTCATGGTATCTGATCCAAAACGTATTCATGAATGCCAGATTTGACTAAATTGCTCAGTAAGCGTTAGCACCTGGAGCGCATAAGCATTTCTACTCATTTATTTGCTATGTGGCCGTGCAAACTGAATGTCAAACATGTTTTGAATACCCATTCTCGTTTCTGCATTAACGTTAGAGCTAAAGTGTTGGCACGTGCCTATGCAGCAGTGTTATCGTTCTGTATCTGTTTGATTGCGTATTTGCGCAGCGCAGGCGCACAAATGTCAATATAATCTCGGAGTTTATTTGAACCTGTGTGTGTAATGGGTAAACGCCACGGACTCTTCTGCAGAGCAAAAAAAACAAAGTACTCCACTGATCTGCTCCAGGTTACATCTGACATCTGAGGCAAAAAGTCGAGCAGTGAATCAATATTCCGATCTACATTTCTTTAGCAGTATCCGTGGTCATGTGACATAATCCCAAAGTCGGACCAATGTGGCATGCAGTAGGTATCTTTTAATTTATGTCATGGTGTTCTTATACAGCCTACATCATAGCATGCAATTAAAGAATGACACGGATATAACAGTAGGGCACGTGTTTAATGTCAGCGTTTCCCCTAAAATAACAAACGGTAACTCATAGGGTTACTCCCATACTAATACTAGATATTAATGTACAGCTTCAGGGCAATGATGACAGAGGAGCTGTTTAAAAACCGTGATGATAAGATTAGTTTCACACTCAAAATGATAGTGAAAACAACCTTTTAATCAATTAATTAAAGTTTTGTTATTTCAGTAAGTATAAATGTTTTATCAAAACCACATCAATTACTGAAGCATTTTTTAATACTTTGTGCAGCGCATTCCAGAAACGAGTCTCTTAAAGGCTAATGAGTCTGACATGTATGAAGAATATCAATGCTCCATGGAGTAAATAAATTCAGAGATCCTAGTGTATTGTCCGTCAGTTTACTTGCATGTTTTTAATCTAGTTTTCATCAGGGAACTGATATGTTATTGTTAAACTCTTATTCATGTGTTAATTGGACATTTTTTCTGGCTGTATGTTTTGGATGTATTGTTCTTACAGGGACAACTGCTACCAAGTTTTTTAGAGTCAGACTGATTTTAAATTACAATCACTTGATACTTCATGAAGTTCATGATGTGAATCCTAACAGGCTTTCAGAACCTTTGGATCACCACATCAGCGATCCTCCAATATACTTAAGAGCAGAAATTCTTATAAGCATTCTTTACACCAAACCCAGTTTTCCCTAAAAGTTCAGTAGCATATAAAATATATTGAACTTCTGGTAGTTAGTTCATAAGCACACGGTAGAAAAGGCCTTATTTTGGCAGGTGTTTGACAAACCTCCTTATGCAAATTACTAACCATAAACCTTTGATACATTTTTGCCTCTCTAACCATTTTGTGAATGGGAGGAAATGCACTTGTTTTCTTTCACTCTAGTTGTATGTCTAAGTTCTTTTTTCATTATTACATATAGCCCTACAGTAGACATGAGCTTTTTTTCTTGTGTGTTTATTGTGACACAGAGTTTTATTAGTTTTATTTAGTTTCATCCTAAACTATTGTTAACATATCACATAATTTGTAAAAGTAGTTCTGTAAGTGTAGCCACATTAATTTATTGAATAATTAATAAGCTATCTTTACTTAAAGCTATTTAACAGGGATTGTTTAGTTCTGAGTAATTACAAGGCCAGATACTCATTAAGAAGTCTGATACCATTTCAGCTGGAAATTTAAGAGTAGATTAGGTATATTCATGGCTTTTGTGTTTTATACTACCATCTTCCATTTACCATGCTGTTTTTTACATAGTTTGTGTGATCAGAGGAGTGACCTTTGTTCGTTCCAAAATCGATTAATCTATTTTTCAGCCATGTATGCAGAGTATGTGGCTGTTCACATTAGCATGATAGCTGAGCTTTAGTGAACTAAAATGAGTTCAGCTATAATCTGGTGATGAATATGTTTAAGATGATGATTGCATACTATTAATTAAAACAGAATATATGCTGATAAATATTGTTTTTCTTCACATACAGATATGTAGCTGTATTTGTAGATGATCGTGCACCTAACTAATTTTTAGTCTTTCAGATATTAATTAAGCATATCCTCAGCTTTAATTAATACATTATATTTAGTTCATTTGTGACAACTAATTTCTTAATCACACAGTGATTTCTTAAACAACTTGGAGCACCAACAGACAAACATCTCTACATTTTTTCCCAACAGTCAAATCTACATTCTTTTCTAATAGAACAATTTTCACTTTAGTGTTGTAACTACTTTGCATGATCACTGTTTCCACGTGTCTAGCTGTGTAACATGCACTTTTGGAATATTTTGTTAAAAGTTAATCATTCATGAACATGGTACAGATTGCGAGCACACTTGGTAGTGAAGGTCACTTATTTTGTATTTGGTGAAAATGAAAAGGACTCTGTCTTTGAGCAAACAGAACAGGCTGGAGTATTGTCATATACTTTGTGCCTGATTTAGTCTGAACCTGAGGCAGCATATGGCAGGTGTTTTAAGCCTCACCTAGAGACTGCATGCATGAAATAATACTTAGGTATTCTTGTAGTTGTTTTATTGTTTTTCAGGTGCTGGTTTAGGATTTTTTTTTCTGAAGAGCATATTTTGTCTTTCTAGCTTTACTTACGGCCACAACCAATTATCCAAGGTGTTTTTGAATCTTTTTTGTGTGTTGCAGTGCACATCACTGTGGGTGGCGTCTAGGTGATCCTACTCAAACTCATACATTAGGGTTTGTATTCTAAGCAAATATTTCCTTGGCATCTCTAAACACTGAACTACATTCTCTCTTTTGAAGGCAGGAATTCATGTTTGAGTTTATAACAAGGTCAGGCTATTTTTAAGCATGCAATTGCTGCATGCATTTAAATGTACTGCATGTTACATTCACATTATTGTACATAAATGTAGTGCATGCTCAAATGTAACATGTTTAATATAGATCGCACACAGATTTGCCCTTAAAAGTAGGTAAATCAGTAGCTTGACGAAAGCTAATTTATTAAGTCAAACTCAAACCTGTTCATATTTAACTTGTAATCTGAAATAAAGTCTTTTGAAACCTGTAGTTCTGAAGACGAACTGCATTCTATTCCATGATGGTTTCTTGCGTCTCTTCTCTTCTTGCATCGTACGCTGTCTGTACAAGCAAGGTGGGAGGCCCAATTCAAATTTCCTGGTGTTATTCACAGGAATGTGTGACTTAAAGTGCTCACTTTCAAAGCCGTTTTTGCGGACCAAAATATAAATTAAAGATAAATGCTGTTAGGTTGCTTTGTCTATATCCACACTTTTCCCTCTGTTTCTTCGACACAATAACAAAGGCCAATAGGTTAAGCTTGTAATTCGTCAAAATAAAATTAATAACGGAACCTTCTTTCTTCTGGATAGTCATGGAGAAGTGTTTGCTGTGCAGGCCCTGTGGTGACAGTAAACATTCCGGAGCAGTGCCACAGTTCGTTCTGGCCATTATCCACCACAGCTGTGACAACGGCTGTTGGCCACAGGTTTGTGGTCAGCCAAAGCGTGTTTACCTGGAAATGAATCTGAAAAGTAGAGTGACGGGGAGTGCACACAACCCTGGCTGGATGGAGGGATGAAAAAATTTGGGCCAGCCATTGAGGTGTCATTCACAGCCAAAGGGGTGGTACAGAAGTTATTGCACAGGGGCCCATTGGGTCTGGGTGCAAACACTGGTGTAAATGGGCTAAGGATTTCCTCAAATACGCACCTTTTTGATATTGAGAAGTATTCGCTGGGGAATGCCCTGTATTAGGGATCTATGTGGTCTGTATCCAGGGGCGGTTGCAATACACTCCTCTTGTGATGCTAAAACGACCACAGCAGTCATGCACACAACTAACAAGGTGCCAATCCACATCCAGTTCACATAGCAAGAAGTGGGTGTGGGGGGGGTGTGAAGGTGCAAAATCGAGCAGTTCTTAATTTGAGTTGATTAATTTAAAATAGATGGAAGGAATAAACAACTTGAGAAGGTCAACGACAAAAACAGGACCAACCCTGTTTCTGAAAACTTGTGATGCCTGATCTTTTAATTGGAAATATTAGTGTGGTTAATGCCTTGCCACGCTATATAAGCAGTTAGCTGTGAGGGGCAAATGGGATTAGATTATATTCATTATTTTAATCCAGGCATTTGAATGTACACCACAGCAAAAACGCAATATCATATAACCCTCCACTGTTATGCATCAGTGAGGGGAAATGTAAAGTCAACACGCATTTAAATGAACACTGAAAGCAATTAAACGTGATGGCAAGCATCAGTATGCTAATTAAACTGTGCGCTCCCATGGGAAGAGGAGATTTTAAATATTACCACCATCAATTCAGATCCAAAAGAAGTAGCTGCCATCGTTCACACCGAGCTGACACATTTTCACTTCTTAGCTGTCATGTCTAAAAACGCTCAGGTTTGAGTTTAATGAATTCGGCTGGGAAAGTCATTTAAGTGATGTTGATAATGGAACTTGAAGTTTGAAGAAGATCGTGTTATAGGAGGGTGTTATAGGATTTTCCTTAAACCCTATAGAGTTCAGATAGGGTTTAAGGAAGATCAAAGAAACAGCAGCTGAGAAGCAATGTGAATTAAATTAAATTCACACAATTCAACACATAAAAGCATTATAACAAATGTATATATCAGTATAGGTTAAATAACTAAAGTTTTTGTTACTATTTATGGACTTTATTATTGTGACAGAAATGGGTCATTACTGGATTTGAAGGTTCCTTGTCCAAATGTAATGGCAACAGGAGCAGGCAAGGGGAAAAACAATCATTTTTATTTCAAAGCTTTTGATAGCTAAGGATGACCAGTTAGTGCTAAAGCAAGTAAAACTGATGTTTAGGCATTTAGCAATTAATTATATAAGTGAATCTATATTTTACTCCTTAATTCATCTGGACTACCATGTGTTTGTAGTATGAACTGAGAAACCTAATTTAAGTTCAATTTATTGCTTGTATTTACTTAGAGCATACAGAGGAAAAAAACATTGTTTTTTTCTATTTGTAAACATTTTTTGGATTTTTGTTCGAATGTTTAGAACCAGACATTTAAATTCTCTTAAGAAACCATTCACATCTCAGCCAAAAGAAATTTCCCCTTCCCATTTTCCATGGTTGCTGTATTTGTTCTTCTGGACTTATCTGCAGCCTGATAATGATGGCGAGTTTGGGATTACTGCAGCCACTGTGACTGCTGACCTGAGTCTGTCAGTCAGGCACTCCCAAGAGCCACCCACCTGTCAACCCCCCCCCCCATTCTTCCAATACTTAATTTTAAGGCTAGTGTAATTATATGGTTGTTTTGCCTAGAACTGGGAGGTATACAATTAAAGTCAAGTAATAATACAATAACCTGTGATATCAATTGTAGCACATTTCTGATGCTACAATAAGACAAAAATTCTAAAAAAAAAAAACCCACAAACATATTTACCTTGAACTTATTTAACATTAAACATATGAGAATATATTACAAATCGCATTCGACATTACATTTAACCTGCACAGTTGTAAGAAAATATTTGTGAACCGCAAAAGGAACTACAAGTAATGGCAAAAAGGAATTTCTACAGTAATGGCAAAATAAATTATAAAATGTTATATATATTTCGCTAATGAAGCATTATACCTAAACTTCTTGATTAGTCATTTACATTAAAGGCTGGAAAAATAATAATAATTTAAACCTCTATGCTAATGACTTCTCCAAAGGACTACTTGAGTGCAGATTGCTGACCTGCTTTTCCGTTGTCAAACATGTCACATTAATCAGACTGTGCTTTTCCAGAAATTGTATGATCTGTATTGTGCTGATTAAAGCTAATTTCAGAGGATCTTGTCTAAATGAATATAAAAAAGATACTAAGTAATACTTAATCCTGTGTTTAACAGTTTACAAAACAGTCTAGTCATGGAAAAAATGCAGTACTGTTGGTAGTCTCTACTGTAGTGGACATTACGCAAAGTTTATATCATGTGTAATGCAGTAAGAGGTGAAAACAGACTCGGTAATGGCAGAAAACCTACAGAATATCTAGTACACTGAGTTAAAGTTAACAAATGAAAGTAAAACATTATGCTACTAAAACAATGTTCCATATATCATTTTTTTTTCCAAGGGGAAAAATTCAGTGCAGCATCAAAGCCTTTTTCATAGAGGGAATGCTAAACTTAAAATGTATGAAAAAAATCACTGTAATTTGGAATTTGGAAAATACAACAAGACAAGACAAACATTAAAGAGAACATTTGTGTTTTTTAGGTCTGAATCAGAGCTCAGACCTCAATTTAACCGAGATGATGTGCCATAACCAAAAAAGGACCTCTAAAGCCAATTCTTATTGTTGTGCAAGTTTGAACAGCATCTACCAGAAACCTTACCTTTTAACAGCTATTAAATGTAATGGTTCACATACTTATTCAGACTGGACTGTGAATGACTACACAGTTTGTTTATATATTAAACATTACATCACACACAAACACTTGTGCTTTTTATATACACTATTATGTGCATGGTATTAGTGAAATAGTCACAATTGTGTTTATCTTAATACTTTCCTACAGTAAACTCTATACTACACTCATACTCATTCCTTAATCACTTAATACTTCTTTTCTGTGAGTCTTACTCATAAATTAACTGTGTCAATAGTAATTTAACCTTTTTTATGATTTCATTGAGATTGTAATTATAGCGGGAAATCTGTGATACATGGCACTAGTCAAAAGTTTAGAAACATCTGCTTTTTTGTTTATTTTAGCTATTTTATCCACCTTACAGTTACAAAAAAGGACTTGAGGCTATAAAGCAATACAGATCAGCTATTTGATGTTGAGTTGAATTTGTTGCTAGAGCTCTGTAATTTATTTCAGCTATAATGTGTGGTTGTTAACTGATTTCCCAGGTTAATGAGTTTAATATGCATGTCTTCTATATCAGAGGTAGCGTGTGGTATTCTTTTCCAAGTGCAGACTTCATAAGAGCCAGTTCCATTATAGTGTTTGTTGGTTTTGGCTACAGCACTTGTTGAATCTTTCAGAACTTTTGCTGTCCCTAAATGATTGGCTATCACTTCTTAAAGTAATTATGTATACATTTTGGAGTGCTTTGTTCAAAAAATCTTTGTTCAGATTTTTTTCTAGATTTTTTATTGATTATTAAAACAAAACAAGAAAGATTTATTCAAAATATATCCCTTGATGACTATTCAGTCTTGTCATAATAATATTGTCAGAGATTATGAATGAGACATAGATTTGAGAATAATATGTAGTACTTCTGGCACCTGCATTCACTTTCCAATTATTCTGTTTGTTACCAAAAAATGTACACGTTGGCTTAATTAAGACACTTTTTGAATGAACATTATGCACGGGCAAACTTATTTTATTTTAACATTAGACTTTGTGAAAATGCCTGTAGAAAAGAGAAATACATGTCTGACTGCGACTTTTTTGACTGACAATTGTTGGGTGAGTTTGTATTTATTTACTGGTATATTTTAAATCTTGACGGTTTGCCATTATATAACAATACTTTTGGCTTGGTGATTTTCTTTTTTGCAACCTTTGATTTCTGACTGGAATTTTCTTCCTGCCTCACCCAATGATCCATCCATATGTAGATGTCCAATTTGTTATGTTTACTGAAAGACAGCAGGGGAGCACAAGACACCTTCGATCTTCATGTCATCCTGGCCTGTAATACCCATAGATCTCCCAGCCAGACACTCCGCCTCACCAGATCACACCAGTCACCAATCTGTGTTTGCTTACCCGTGAAAACCCTTGGCAGGGGAGCCCATGAATTCAGGCTCAGTTTTACAAGCTCTGACGGCTAACAAGATAGCCTGCTAACAAGGAGGCTCTAGTGACGCAACCCGCTCAACAGATTAGCACCTCATCAGCCTCCTGTGGCTAAGGACAAATATGGCCTTCCCACCCATAAAATACAATGGGACAGTTGGCGATAAACAGCTCCTCAGTAGGGGTCCAGATCCCCCTTACTAAACTTCCTGACCCATCCTCTTCTCTTAGGCTCACAGCTGCCAAAGGCACCCAGCTCTGCTCGAGTCCCAGGCCTCAATTGCAGAGTCATGTGTATTTCAGGTGAGCAAATATTGCCACTTGTTTGAGAGTTTAGTGCCTGTCCCCTCAGAGGTTGTGTATTGCAGTCACTTAAAGGAAGGTGCGAGGCCATGGGAGCTCCTCTCAACACAGCTGGAGCTGTTCAATCAGTCCAACCATGCACCATGTCTTAAACAACAGCCTCTTTGTACTACACCACGAGATACCTTCCTCCATGCCTTCTTTCTGGGAAAATGTGGATGTTTGTCTTCTCATGTGTGTGTATTCCACAAGAGTAGTGTTAATAGAAATCATCATTAAATCCATCTAGGCACCTTTGAAACAGAATTGATCTTGGCAGGCACTTGCTATTTCTGGACCGCTATTGTCTGCAATATACATTTACAGGGGTGTCAACAGCCATCATGGCATTGGCCTCCCACCTGGGCCTTAATGTGGTGAAAACAATTGGAGGACAAATTGACCATGTGTTCCACATGATTGCACGTTAGATAAATGGAGGATCCTGGCACACTGACTGTTTACTTTCATTAATGAAGATGTTTATCAAAAGTGAGAGCTAAAGCAACACCTAAGTGTGCACTAAAATGGAACGAGCTTTTAATGACAGATAAGCATATTAGTTGACAGGATACCGGCTATCTGTGCTTCATCCACAGTCTTTAACTCCTCGGAACGGTCTGTTTTAGGGGAAAAAACCCTCTTCACATAAAAAGGAGCATCACATTCACAAATGACAGTGAAGCATAATGAGATGACTAGACATGGGTCGATTCTCATTTGTTTCTACTTTTGAATGCTGCTAAATTAACAACATTTGACAGGGAACTATGCACAAGGCATTTTTCCTACGCTTGGCATATTTGTGGTTTTCCCATAGATGAATTGTCAGAGGTGCCCAGCTGGTGCATGGCACTTGTTCATGAGTCAATCAGAGGATCCACTATTCCACCCTAGTGGGAGTGCTCCATGAAATAGATCATGCAACACTGCAAATAGCTCTCACCCATCCCAAATCAATCTGCTGCCAGAGCTCGTTTACTTTTTGTGTGTTTGCTTGTTTGTAGGGTTGTTTGTTGTAATTCCTGTCGGTAGGGAGCGACTCGAGAAGGGTACATCCCACAGACCACCCCAGAGCTTACGGGAGATTGCAACCTGATCTGCTCTTCAAGGCCAGACTAACACCAGACAACCTGAATACAGAATCACATTACAGTTAATGTAGAGCTAAAACATAAAATAACAATAGTAACTGTAGTAAAATAGCTATAGCGTTGTCTTAATATTATGTTCTACTGACTAAACTCATGTTCTCATTACCACTGGGCATTTAGGGGATTTGATTTGTTTATTTGTTGTTGTGGGCTTGACAGAAGGAGGTCTAAATACGGTCCAGAACGACATCTAGTGGTGCATAAAATAACTACTTTTTACTATTGAGCTATGTTCCTGTGAAGAGTGAGAGAGAGAGAGCGTTCCTTTTTGATTCAGTATACTTAGTTATACATGTTTGTAGTGGTATTTTAAACATGTGGCAGTAATGAAACTTTTTGATTCCTGTTCATCATATTCATGTTCATAATTGTCTCAACCTTCAGCTCAGTATTATTACTGTTGCTGATGTTGTCATCAGCATCAGTTGTTGATTTTAGAATTGCAATCAGAAAGGGCTGAAGATCTGACAAAAATAATAACAATCGTCATGATATTTACATATAGTTTATTTCTAAATACTATTGCTTATTTTCTGTAATATGCTCCTGTTTTCTATTTGTATTTTATTTTTAATTTCTTAGAATGCTCCACAGGGGCACCATTTCAATGTTTGTTGGGAATTTTAGACACAAAGGCTATCAACTGCTGAAGTCATAGTCGTACAGATTTCTGCCATACTAGAGCTGTTAGTCTGTATAAAACCCGTGTGTCTGAACGAGTTTCCTTCCACATTCCAAATGCTTGCATGATGTCAATTGACATCTCTAAAGTGTCTCCCTACGTGCAAGAGTTTGCGAGTGTGTGAGGCAGTCGTGCACCCTGTGATGATGGACTGGTGTTTGTTCCTGCTCTGTGCTACCAGTTACACTCTGCCCCCCACTGCCTGAATTGGATAAGCAGGTGGTTCTTCATATGTTCCAAATGCTTGCATTATGTGGACTGACGTGTGCATGTTGTATCTGATCTTTAGATATTCTCAAAACTGTGGTAGCCTAGTGGTTAAGGTACTGGACTCTGGACCAGAAGGTCAAGAGTTCAAATTCAAATCCCACCTTAGTTTTTAGCACTTAGTTACATTAATGAAACAGGCTAACCATTTTCTCCTAATTACCAAAGGTGCTTCTATTTAGCACATTAAATTAGCACTTTATGTTTACGTGTTACTATTAAAACAGCAGTATGTATGTTGCCTTATTTTTGTACACTTTGTCTTTACATACTTTTGAGATTGTAGCCAGAGTGCTGACCATTACCTTGACTACTGTATAAAATCACAGCTATCGAAGAAACAGGGCTCATGCTTCAAAATGTGCCACATCTGGACTTCATTATGTGCATTATGATGCATTTTGACCTCAGGGTTCCTCTGCATTCTTTCCAACTTTTAACAACAGCCAAGCTTTACATCACAGATGAGGCTCAATCCACGCCAGTAAATCTTTGGCTTGAGACCACAAGTGTGGACCCATGGATTAATTTCCCTATGTGACCTTGCTAAAGCGTTTTGTGTTTCACCACTTCCACTTTTCAGCAAGTCAAGAAAATACCAGTGGAAAATGAACATTTTGTACCAAGCCATTAATTTGTGGAATTGGCATCTTGTAGCCATATTTTACTGAGTGCATGTTTGTATTCTCCCCTTGTATTAAGCTTCTTGTGGTGTTCATTTTGCTTTATAGGGTATTTGAAAGATCTATCTGATTTGCATTTGATTGAGAAAGCCTGGCAATTTAACATTGTGTCATTGTTTGTTCATGTGAAATTGCTCCTCATGCCTGATCTGGGGCCAGGTCAGTCAAGTCGTGCTCCTTATCTGAATGACCTATGATAAAACTTGAATTTCTCCTCACTTCACAAGATCTGGTAATTGAATGGGCCAAGAGCCAATTTGTCTGTCAGGTTTTCTTCTGGCTTGAAGATGAAAACTTATCGGCCTATGAGGCATGGCGTACATCTTTAAGCCATTTGAAGAGAGAGCAGATAAAGCAGCTCATTCATAGATTCCCATGCCCAAGAGGACAAGAGGATGTGGCTGAGCACCCTCTTCAACCACCTCTCAATCCTCAACCACTTACACTTTATACTTCAGAGAGTCTTTAACTGAATATACTTTCATTGAATCTTGCTGTTGAGCAGGAATCAGGGATTTTTAAAATAAGTTTTAATGATAACGTGTGTGTGTGTGTGTGTGTGTGTGTGTGTGTGTGTGTGTGTGTGTGTGTGTGTATTAGAAATAGACCACATTTAGAAAACAATTATAAAATGGTTTATGGCTAAGTAACAGTCTTTAATTTGATTTCATAGGTGACTCCTATGACATAATGAGCACACATAACTGTGACGGCATTATGAATTACTAGGTCATTACGATTTGCTTAATGTTGTAAATAAATAGAAATGTAAATTAAAAACTCCATATGTATATTTACGAGTAGTGTTGAATATTTCAGTCAACATTCCTTTCTCTTTCATTGCTCCTCAGTGTTATAGGGTGGACCCTGCTGCCAGTGGTTGCACAATTGCATCCAGCTGCTGCAGACTGCATGGGCCATGTTATGCCACTGTAAATGAGCAGCTTACTTAACCCAGCTTGCATACTGACACGCACATTGTACAAGCCAGCGTCATGCAAGGACATAAATATACCATACTTCAGAAACCAATGTACTCATCTCAAACCTGTGTCCTGGTAACGGCAGATACCAAGAATTTATCACCACCTTTCATGTAAAGCATAATTATATACAAGTTAACCGTAAAAACTAAAGGCCCACGATGCAATAACAGAAACTATATATTAAGTACTTCACATGGAGTGGTTCATTTTGGTATGCTGTCATAAGGTGAACTGTGTGTAGTGGATAACGCGTCATTGTTCAACAAAAACAGGTTTCAGTTTCCTGAGGAACAAAAGAAGGCACGGTGGACTACAGAACATTATCCTAAGATTTAGTATTGTTTAGATGTGGTGATTGGGAAGTGGTGGCAGGGATTTGACTTCATCCTGCTGTTTATTTAAACAAACATTACATTTGTTTGCCTGTGTATATGGAATAATTTTCAGTTTGGGAACAGTTTTGTTGCCCCATGCTGATAAAATAGCCTCATGTGCCTTGGCCATTAACACAGCCTTTGATGATTTAGTGCTTATAGATCCATCATCAAGTTGGTATCAAACTTAGTTTATTGAAGGGATTCCTTTGACTCCTGTTGAAGTTAAAACACTCTGGAATATCAAAATAGGGTGAAAGTCAATTTATCAGATCACTTTAATTTTCCTTGATTATTTCATTTCAGATTTTGTGCCTTGGCCATAAATATGTGGGTTCTGAAGTCCATGGAAATTAAAAGTTCTTAGAGCAGGAGGTTTGTGGTGTTCAGTGATTTACCAGTGCTACTTTTCAAAAGCTTTAATGATTAATGCCACTGATTCACATTTGAAGAGATGCCACATTTCCCCTTATTAGCCCTCGAGTTCACCCTGATATTTTGCTCATATTCTGAACAGTTGTTGGAAAAAAGTATACAACTTCAGGAACAGCCAGCATATTTGTAATACTTGTATGGAGACTACATGTGATTTGTAGTTTTTCAAAAATAACTGCACTTCTGAGCTATTCAATGTGGAGTCACCATTGGCATTGTTTGCAAAAAAGTAAAAATAATAAACCAAGGAACATTGTTAGTATGACATTGTTTGCTGGATGGTGTTTTTAGGCTTGATGTTTTTTTGTTGAAGAAAGTCCGTTACCTTGGGGATTATTGTTAGAATTAGGCTTAGCATACTGGGCTGAACAAGAACAAATAAACACACATCAAAAATCATTGTATAAGTTGTTACACGTCTATAACACAACTATATGTGTGTGTTCTTAAGCAAACATTTTTTATGTTAGTCATTTTTTAAAACAAATCATGAGCTTATTTAATTATTAGCATTACGAAGCAAAGCAAGTAAAACCTGTAAATTGCAACATTATTTTAACCTAAAAGTATTCATTAGTATTCATTTAGTATTAGTTTTCTTGGTAATGTACCTACTGTTCTGACACTGTACAGCCATAATTGCCCATGTCTGACCCCATGCTAGACTTATTCAGGGCATGCTTACACCTACACAATGTGTGGTCCTGTTTTGGACCACCCCCCTCACCAACAGGGGTCTTACCGGGCAAAGTTCAGATAATAAATACAATCAATAAATGAACATTGTTAGCTAATTTATATTGCATAACAATAAACTTTTGTTGTTGGTTTTGACGTTTTATCCATGCACATGTTCCCTTTTGAAAATAGGTTTATAAGAACTCACTAAAAACATGACTTGAAACATATATAAACAATATTTTTGTAGTGTTACAGCCTAACCTTGTTATCTGAATAATGCAATTCTAAATGTTCCTGCTGTCCTTGTTTTGCTGCGTATAAAAGCAGTTGTCATTCACAATAATGACATGAAGACTCCTAAATACATGAAGTAGTGCATTTATTTCTTTATGTACTAAAATATACAAAACACTCAAAACAAGTGCCAATCCAGTGGCAACATGAAATAACGGTTATAAGACGACAAGGAGAAAGCATCCCCTCTTCTCCCAGATTGTAAGTGACTTCCATCTCAAACCTAACAACAGTCAAATTAAAATGGCTCCTTATTCGTGTTTTTAATGTCTAGCAGGTTCCAGTAGATACATTATTACATTTGGACAGCTCATATGTATTCAGAAATTGACAGGCACATGTCAGCTGGCAAACCCACCGTGTCCCGTCCCATTTAGTTCACATTAATATGTAAAAACAATGCTACAAATCTCATTATGGCCTCTGGTTGCATGGAATACAGCACAGTATCTGATTGAACATTTATGGCTTTTCTCTTCTTCTGTTCGGGTAATAAACTTTGGGATTTAATTGTGTACAGCCCACATGAAAAAGAAAGAAAAAATAGTACTGCTAAACCATGTGCTACAGCAGTTATTAAATTATTTTGATGGGTTTAAACTGGTTTTACTTATTATCAAGTGTACTGTGGTGCTATTTGACAGGCCCTGAAAAGTATGAAGAAGAAGAAAAAACATTCAGCAAGCAATTATTCCCAATAAAACATTAAAATCACAAATGACAAATAGGGACATGAAGTGCCATTGCATGATTTGTAATTATGAAGTATGTTTGTGCATCATTTCTGCAAAGCCAGTTTAAAAAAATGTTTTTATACGGTTGCTATATTATCCTTTGAATAAAGACTCGCTCGATTGTTTGGCTCCTTTCTCAGATGAATTGTAAGGAACTCCATTTTAGTGTAAAATCATAGCATAAAGTTTGCAATAAAATGCATTTTCCAGTTTAATTATAACCTGTGAACATAGGCTTCCGATACATAAAACTCATTATAGCACCAAACCCTTCTCTTCCACATTTCTAACATCACCGAAGCCTTAATTATTTAAATTAAGAACATAATTGTAAAAAGTAGTTAGAGAAAGACGTACAGATTTGCACCTTCACCCTGCACTCAAAAACATCATGTGATGTTACAAAGCATCTGGAGGTCATTCGTTTTCAGTAAATTTTAACTGCTTTTCAGACAGGAGCCACACCTGTATGAAATGCCAAGTAGACAGAAAGTCTACCTTTATTCAGAAAAAGCCGATTGCTACTGCAGTCAGTAGCAGAAGATGGAAAAAGGGACAGTCAAAAGATATACGTAGTTTTGAGTATCCTTGTAATAATTGTAATCCTTGACAGTTGTGATCTATTGCTTCAAAAATACCTGGATATCAAATTTAAGTAACCTCTGAAGTGTAATGGTGTACGATCTAGTAACTAAGTTACTGTTAACAAGCTTAAATCATTATGTAAAATGCATGTTGTTGCTGTATAATGTAAGAATTCATTTTGAAATGTAATTGATGTGGTGGCATGGTGGTTATGGTAATATACTATGGACCAGAAGGTTCAGGGTTCAAATCCATCCTTTGTCACACTGCCTCTGTTAGGTCATTGAGCCCTTAACTCACACTTGCTTGGATTGTAAGATTGTATCAGTTTTAAGTCGCTCTGGATAAGGGATTCTGATAAATGACAGAAATGTAATCTAATTTACCTTATTGCATATTAGTAGGCTTTATTATACAGGCATCAAACCTAATTTAGGCAGGAATTAAATCTGACACAAAACCAATCTCAGATAATGAAAGACCATACACATTAAGACAGCCACTGCACTACTGAACTTCAGAAGCTTCTGGTGAAACTACGCAACCCGCAGTAGACTAGAGTCAGGAATGGACACTACAGAGCAACAGTTAGTGATTTGGGTCACAGGTCACCAGTGTGAATGTAAGGATCGATAGTTTGTGCTAGGGAGCAGAATGCATAACTACTGAATACTGTCACTTTGGATTAATCTGGGAAAAAAATCCTTCATCACAAGGGTTTGAGTGTAAGAAATGAGGAATGCAGGGCTGTTACCCTGCTGTGTCCGATTGTAACACTCGACCCCTCCAGTTGGACCGTTCATCCTGTATTCACTTCAGCTACAGGTCCTTAATGAGCTACCTCCTACAGAGAGTCTGACTTTGTTCCCCAATACAGATTAAGTCTATAAGGTACTTAGGGGTCTTCGTCCATGTCATCTAGGTTAGGAGCCATGATGAAGTGTTTAGGGTAGACGAGGCTGTGCTCATCAGCAAACTCCTCCCAGCGAGCGTCGTCACTTTCGTGGGTAATGTAGCGCTCCCCTCGCCGCGTTTCAAACTCCCGCAAGTCTAGCCATGTCTGGTAATCCTGAAAAAGCAGGGACATGGGTACATAAACACACATGAATTTAAGGCTTTTAGTGGGAATGTGAAAGCTTTAATGATAAATGCTGCTTGTCTCACCTGAAACCATGGATGACTGAGCGACTTGTCCACACTGTACCGTTTCCTCATCTTCACCTGAAGAAGATTGTTGATGAGATCTGTGGCTGGGAATGGAAACACGCGCATAGTTATATAAATATTTTTATTTATTTTATTATTTTTAACTGGTAATTTCCATTCACTGTGGAACCTGGACAGCATCTCAGAGACTGAAGGGGTTTCTGAAATCGCACCTGTAGATTGAGAATAATATGCAGATACATAATATAATAATAAAATACCATAATTTATTTTATATACCCACGATTGCACCATAGTTCTTCTTTTTCTTTTGGGGATTATGATGACTGGCATACCATATTGGTGCATTATTGCCACTGAATAGGCTGGATTATGT
This sequence comes from Parotocinclus spilosoma, assembly GCA_033117975.1. NCBI lineage: Eukaryota > Metazoa > Chordata > Actinopteri > Siluriformes > Loricariidae > Parotocinclus > Parotocinclus spilosoma. The sequence continues at coordinate 5,727,448 of JAVSBV010000147.1, read as the reverse complement.
GCATCGTCTTTGCATGATGCCACCAATGAATGTTTTATTTAGGGTGCCCTTGTTTGAGGTAGAGATTTTGAGGGCAAAAATGTTCAAACAGACCATTCGATTTCTGAATTGTTTGAGTGAATAGGCATTTGAATCCTAAGGTTCCTAATATATTGGTGCTAATATACTGCTTACAAAAATTAGGGGATACTAGGGGTAATTAGCTTTGCAAAATGAACTACTTGAAGAAGATCAAGGAATGCTGATTAACCCCCACACTCACCTGACCTAAATCCTACTGAACATGTACGAGGGTACTTCAAGCCAAGATAACAACAAGATATCACACATTAGATTAACAAACAACAAGATATTCAACCGTATTTGTTACACAGTTTGTGTGGTTTTACTGTTTGGGCTGACTGTGTGTGTGTGTGTGTGTGTGTGTGTGTGTATAGTGGAGTCTTGTTATCTTGTTACTTCATGGCAGAAGACATGGTGAGTCCAGAAAATGACAAATACCAAGAGAATTTTACCCATAAGGAATAATGTATAGTACATTTATATAATCCATTCCACACTCCCAGAAAATCCACACTGTATAAGGCACTATGTGCAATAATGGAACTGTATTGCACACTTAAACACAATATAAACACAGACAAACAAAAAGATGATAATTAGATAACTTACAATGTTAACTTTCTTGCACTAAGGTTATATGTTTAAAAAAAACTACGAAGAAAATTCACAGCAGATTTTAATGGAGCTCTACATGGGCCGGGAGCCATTGTTACGGCTGGAAAAAATAAATAAATTAATAAATAAAAAAAACAGGACCGAATTTCAGAGGTGGGCTAGCGTATTAGATATTAGATCATTGAGTCATATATACTGCTCACAAAAATGTATCTCTTAATTTATATATTTAGTATAGCAGTATAAATTCAGATATGGAGATATAATGAGTTTCTTTTGAGGCAACAATTGACAGTTGTTGTGTATGAATATTGTAGACCAATCTGTGTCTAACATTGTTAAAGTGTCAATAATGATCTACAACTAAACAGTGAGTGACTAATAGCATCAATACATTAATTTATAGTATATTCATCATCTAGGGCACCTTTAATTTTTTTCAATATTTTTTTACCCTTTAATAACTCAAAAGGAAATTAATCAAGGTCTGTTTTTTATTCTTTAACAGCATGGCGAATTTTGCTAGTTGTCATCATTTGCTTTATTTGATTTCAGTTTATCAAAAAAATGTTTTGGTTTTAGTTTTCAACTTGGTCATCTATAAAAACCCAGCATTTCATTTGAGGCTATAATTTGAATAACCCTGACTAAATGTCAGCATGAATTCCAAATGTCACATGAGTAATGACCTGCTTTAATATGTTTGAATACTAATTATTACTAATTACTAACTATTATCATCATCACACACAGCTATGATATATGTGATTTTGTAAACTGTTTTGCACTTTAGGTAAAAGACTTTAGCACATCAGGTAAAAGAAAAATGTGTGCTCTTGCTCTAGGATACTGAGGGAGGTGGGTAACATGGAGAATTAGTGAGTGACTCATTAGAGCTTAACGGTCTGAGACTGTGGCAATGTAGACAGATGCGGAGGTGGGCAACCACATCACTGTCTGAAAAACACTGAGCACCAACTTTAAATACAGCCCACACAACCGTTTACAGATTAATACACTGAATATGTGAATGACTAACCATGTTAATTCGGACAAAACCTCTTAAATTTAATAAAAAATATTTTACCAAAATCTTAAAGGTTAGTATGATAGTAAAAGTGCTAACATAAACATAACAGCATAGCTTTATCTTTACTACCCAACAACATTAAATGGCAAACCACGATTGGTGATATAAGAAAATCTAATTATCATCTAGACAGCTGTATGGTTTAAACACCATCCTTCAAGAGTAGGTTGGTGTTGACCTTTTAGCCTGCTTTGATTTGACATGTGGTAAAACAGGGGTGTAATTGTTGGTGTATTCATAACTAAGTGAGGGGGATATGGGCAAAACCTGTACGTTATACTTGGGGTGTGTGATATGTATATTCTATTCTATAAATATTCTTATCTTTAGCATTGTGCAAGCTGACATTATCGAGTATATCACTCACGCAAAAACAAAAACATGCCTTAAGAAGTCATATATTCATCGTGGCATTGAAAACTGACTTATTTCACCATCTGCAAACTAACCATCATGCAGAATATGAAGAATAGGACACACTTCAGAAGTTAGCCATCTATGACAGACTTAAATCAACCAAGGTACCAGCATAAGCCTTAGTGGAATCATTCTGCACAATTGTGCCTTAAAACAAGAAAAGCACCAGATTTCAAGGCATAACTGTTACGATAGCGGTTGGTGTTTTTAATTATGGACCCAGGTATGCGGGATAGGTGTAACCCACGACGTATAATAAGAATGGGGAAATAATGAGAAACA
>JAVSBV010000147.1:5701350-5711723 GCA_033117975.1 Parotocinclus spilosoma | reverse complement strand
TATATATATATATATATAATCCCAACTGGATTACTTATTGTATGTTTTTATTTTAGCATTGTATAACCCACTCTAATCCTATCTCTGCTTATTGTGTAAGTTGCTCCATGTATAAGAGCTGCAAAAGCAACACATTCCTGTCATGTTACAATATAGATGAATGAAATTCTACCTTTTGGTCAACGATGGAGCAGACTAGGTCTTTCACAGCATTGAGTGACAGGTCATTTGGCTCCAGGCTGACCGTCTCTCTGGTGAGTCCAATTTGAAGGAGGAAGGAGACCCCATGGAGTGATGCTCTGGAGAGGGTAGGGCTCGGAGCACTGTGACTGCCATTGGACAGACGACCATAGAGGGCCACAGGGGGACTTGGAGATGGGGTCGGGGGTGTAGACAGAGGTTGGGAAGAGAGGTAGGCTTTAGGCAAAGCTGGAGGAGTACTGCTGCAGGCAGACATTGGATTTCCTCCTACCACTGAGATGACTGCTGTGTAAAACCAGAAGTTACGAGCTTGAAATCTTTGGCTCTATACCACCGAGCGCCAAAGTCAAAAGGTGTTTTATGTGTACATCTGTTCCTAATACAGTGCGTCAGGCGTGTCTGAACTGGTGCAGGCTTGCACGGTCCTTTCCTTAGGCTTTGTAACACTTGTTATCCTTGTGTACTATATCTTCAGCAAAACCAGCCTAGTCATTCAGATACTCTAGGCTTCTTGCTGCATAGTTCAGTATCTGTTGTGCTCTGTCATGTGCATATTTCAATGATTATCTCATCTGGTTTCATTTCAGCTGAGCACTCCAGATCCCAACTTGAGTCTTGACAAGGCGACAGTCATCCTATGACCAGTCTCTGTCCCATTCCATCTTTACAAACTCTACTGAAAGAAATATAACAACGAGTAAGTCATATTTGTGATGCACAAGTGAATTATTACAAATGTTGCCAACAGAAAAAGTGCTATGAAAAGAGTAGACTAGAGTTTTAACAATTAAATACTCAAAGGAAAAACATAAAATCACTACCACATGGTAAGTGCCCACACTGGCAGTCCAAAATATCTGCTTAATATTTGTATATTTTGATGTTTAGTGATTGATTTATTTGTGTGTTTTAAGATATCCATCTCTCATGTTTACAAAAACAAAAAAACAATAATGGTGACTTTACATTATTTATATGCGGTTGCTGTACGGTTGTCAGGTGGATATTAGCATGATTCTTATAGGCTTTGTTCAGGTTGCACATGAAGCATAAACTGTTTACACAATAGGCAGGGACAAATGAGACATGCACTTTGGAAACCATAAAGCAAGGTGCTGTGAGATTGTGCTGTGGTATTGGCTTGATAAATGAATGGTCATATTTATACAGATTTACTAGTCGACTCTCTGATCAAAACTGTCCACCTTCATAGTGACTGATATTTCAACAAGACTAGGCACGTCAAGTGAGGGAGTGGTTTGAGGACAAGGAAACTGAGCTTATGAAGTGGCCAGTACAGTCACCTGATTTAAATCCTACTGAGTTCTTGTGGGATTACATTGGGAAATCTGTGGAAAGGCATCTAACTTAGTGGGTAGTTCATTAAAAGTAGAGTAGTTCAAACATTTTGATAAATGTATGTACCGTAAATATTGTGAGAATGTCAAGGGCAGATGAGGACTAATCTAATCCACTTTCTTGGATTACATACTTTGTAGTTATATATTAGTTGTTGCTGGGGGGTTTCCTAGCCTGGCTTCTCTTCATGTCTGTTTGGGTTAACTTCAGGTATTCTGGTTTCCTCCCATATTCTAAAGACATGTGTCATGTCAGTTGGTGTCTCTAAAGTGTCTCAGTGCAAATATGTGGGCAAGGTCTATAAACACAATTATTCCTCATTCATTCTTTAATATTTCTACATAAAGTGTATCTTTAGAATATGAACGCTTCTTTATTCAACCAATTCAGAAACTGTATGGCCCCCAAACTGGAACAATGACCCTGAATTGGTAAGGGTGGTAAATTAACATGGATGCTTTCTTCAAAACTTTTCTCTGTAGTTTTGCCCTCCTTCGTGGGATGCTGAGTTACTGAGCATTGTAGTGAGTATCTTACAAAATAACAACATATACCAAATACAAATAAACTGGACTTTTAAACAGGTTAGTGAATTATTAAATGCATAAAATGTGCTATTTTAATGTATCAGCAATTAAAACAAAAGGGTCTGTTTGTTTTCCTAAGTATTTTCCTAAGTAATTTTTTTGTATGTTTTATGCTTGAATAATATTTCGTATTTAAGATTGTGCCTAACAAAGGTTGTGTTAACTTCCTTTCAATTAAGAAAAACACCGTTTGACCAGGGTGAGTTTAGGCACTTTACATAAAGTGAATGTGTCCGATATAAATGCATGCAAATGTAATGTAGAAATGTAAGCATATTTTGAGACATAACAACTAAACTAAACATTAACACAAAAAGTTAATCTGGATTTTATCATCACTGTGCATTTAAAATCAAAGGTATTGACAATAATTTAACTTTGGTTGAAACATTTCAGAATTAAGTACCTAATAATTAGATTTTTTCTATAGTAGCAGTTGCTCCCCACAAACCACATCTGGAAGCCCTGCCATTCCACATCTGGAGAGGATCCTCCCCTTGTGATCGCGTCGCTGGCAGAGAACCACGACTGCCAGCAAAACAACTTATACGATTGCTTTGTTCGTGCTGACTGAGAGCTTAATAGTAAAATACAGAAAGTTCATTCAATCCTATCAATAAAACACACAAACAGACTGAATAATAACAACTACCTGAGACTTTCAGAAGCAGCGTCTTCTTATTCCTAACAAGTGGCCCCTAATTTCGGGAAAACCTACAGGCTTTGCCTTTGGGTGAAACGCAAGAAGATTAAGAAGTTCTTAGGTACTTCTTGTTGCAAAAATTCCCGAATTTGTTGTGGTTACACTGATCAGATACTTTAGTAAACTTTATCTCCTCTTACTCCGGGTAGAAAAGCTCCTTCATTGCGCGTGTGCTTGAGTTTCCAGCTGGAACTGCTCTCTCCATCTGCGCTGAAACACAAAAAGCTCAGTCTGCTTGTGATGAAGCTCGGTCAAAGCAAAGTTTCTTATCGATCCCAAAGCGACTCCACTACAGTCCCATAAATCCTCCGTTTTCGGGCTTTTTTCCTGCCTCTGCACCCCGCGCATGCCTGACCCGCATACTGTTTCCGTTATGTGGCTGGAGGCTCAGAGCGATTTAGCGACATCTAGTGGTACAATTCAGAACAATACTGTCCTGGCAGAGCGGTGAGTGATGCGCAAACGAATCGGTTCGCATTAAACGACTCTTTTGGTAGTGAGAGGATGAATCGTTTTTCAACCATAAACAAGGCGAACAGACAAAAGGGGTCCCCTCCCCCCACGTTCTTGAACCCCGCTTTTGCCTGGTCAGGTTGGTGAGGGCTCTAACACCTATCCCTGGAGACTACAGGCTATGGGTCTAAGCATGCCTCGGACAGGACAGGGGTCGACTTTACCGGCTTTGAGTATGTTCCTACCAACCTGGTTTCCTCCCTCAGACATAGTCAGGCCAGAAGGCAACATCAGGACTCAGCCCATGTGCTGGTCTAGCAGACATGCCCACTGCGCCATTACGGAGTTTTTCTATTTAATACTATATACCACACATAAAAATAGAATTGAATATTTTATATAAGTCAACAATAGGCCAAAAAAGCTTTTATGTTAAATGTCCATATTTACTTATGAGCTTAGATACTTTTGAGAAACTCTAGCAACCCATTAGCAAATGTGGCTTCACAGGAAACACTATTTCCCAATTATAAATGTGTCCTTAGTTTTTGGTCGCTATCAGAAAACAATTTACTGCAACTTCCATTCAGCCTCCCTTTCTTCAGACACATTCAATTACACATTGAATGAAGACCAATATTTAAGTAAAGCACCACTGGGACTAGCACTGAGTCATGGTTGGGCTAAAACAACATTGGGCCTGATCTCCGATACTTATGACATTTAAATGTTGTAGCTGTAGATACACACTGATCACATTATATTTACATTTTAAATGTAAAAAAAGCAACTGTGGTAGCTTGGCAGGGGTGGGATTTGAACCCTAGACCTTCTGGTCCATAGTCCAGTACCTTAACCACTAGGGCACTAGTACTGGGTTGAACCACTTTTGCCCACCCCACCATCTAGAACGTCATTGCACATATTGAGAATCACCAGACCATGCAAACCTTTTTCTATTCTGTTCTATTATCTAATGTGTGAGCCTGCGTGAATTGTGACCTTCGCCTGTTATCTGATAGTTAGCTGAAGAAAGACAGTAGTGTTCTGTTACGGTCACCCATCTGATTCAAGGGTTGATGTGTTGTGCATTAATAGATTCATAACTTCAGCGTACTTCTGTTGTGAGTAGAATTTAATTTGTCACGGGATGTACAGTGAAATGTGTGAAATAAAGTATGATGAAGCTCCAACCTATAAACTACTATACAGCAGGGAACAGGCGATATGGGTGGTAGGGTCAGGGTTGTATATCTTTCTGGGGATCAAATATTCCCACAAGGATAACAAGATTTGATGTTTTTAGCTAGTACCAATTTTGCTGGTCACCACAAGGAAAACTGTATATTTACAAAAAACAGGTAAGCAATTTGATCTCTTTCATAAATGGATTTGCTTTAGTTTACAGAGGTTAAGGTTAGGTTTGGGTATAGCATTCATTAGCTACAGTAATATGTCAACGGAAAGTCTTCATGATGAAAGACCCGTGTCTGATATGAAAGTGCTAAGTGGTGTGCCACTCTCCAACTGATTTTAAGTCACAACTTTGTGATATTAAACATTACTACTACTGTATTTAAGGATTTTATTACTTTTATCTTTGATTTGTTGTAATTTTTGTCATTTACAATAATTTCACAATATTTAACATGTATTTCTCTGCAAAGACAACTACCTAAGAACGTATCTTCTATAGTTCCTACCTGGTCAAATCCGATCCATAATGCCACAGGTGTTTTATTATATTTTATTGTTTGTTTATTCTACGTTCACGCGTCTAAACCTTTGAACCAAACACAACACAAGGGTTAGCATCATGCATGAATTCACATGACCCAAAATGCTTTAATAATTCACAGTGAAAAGAAAAGAAAACATAAAAGCTAAATAAAAAGAACAACCCCTGTGTATGTTAATTACAAAATGTAAACTAATACTGTGGAAAAGAAGGATCAATCTTGTTAGCCCAGGCCATCAGTCCTCCAGTGATGTCTTTTACAGAGATGTGCTCCAGTTTAGATCCAAACCTCTTTTCCAGGAGCTGCACAGCCATCTGAGAGTCATTCCCTAGTTTACACACCACAAACACTATTAAAGAGAAAAGGATACAAAGAAAAAAGAAAATAAATCGTTCAATCCCTGTTTTTAACCAGCTGCATGTAACTGCAATAAGTAACTATGGAGCTGAGACATGTTTCTAAATCGTTACTCGACCGTTTTAGTGCTATACATTAAATATTAATGCTCAAACACAGCTTCTCATATCTAATAAAGCACGTCTCATATGAATACTTGGTTATGGAGCAGCAAGACAGCTGTTTCTAAAGACCAGACTATTCCAGGCTTGGAAAATGACTGCCTAGCAACGGCATCAATTCTGGTCTCACCGTTCCTCCAAGAAAAGCAAGTAATCTGCCAGTGAACCTTTATGAAGGTCCAATCAGCACAAGAGAACTCGGATTACTCTTCCTTTGTTCTTGGTGTATGTAGCTGGCTCAGTTATGCTAAGTAATAGGTGGTTGTAGGCACTTTATTGCACGGTGGATGCGTTTACTGAATAAACAAAACAGGATCACTGAACATGCAGGGATCGATAATAGGAATTAAGTGCTCATTTTACAGCAGTGAGCGTGCGAGAATAGAAAGTGACACTGCTAGATGACAGTACAAATAAAAGCACTTTATATTATTTTTTATGTCTCTATATAAGAATATAGTAAACAGCTCACAAAAATTAGGGCATATGTCAAAATGAATATGAAGCAATTAAAATTAAAAGCATTAGATTTTATTAAACAAGATAAGAAAACAAATGAAGTCAAAGAAAATAGTTCAATTAAATAATTAAATGTAAACTCGATTATTGCGATTGAGTTGCAAGGAATATATTCATGGAGGTGAACAGAAGCAGGTTAAACTGGACGAGAGTGCCCCACATTGACTGTTCAGTAGAGTGTATGGTCACCCAAGACTGCCAAAACACACTGACAGTGATAGGGCAGGAACAGAATCAGATTGTCCAGCATGTTCTTCATACTATTTTACAAATATCCCCTAATTTTTGTGAGCAGTGTATTTAAGTGTGCAGCATGCTGTCCTTAAGTTTTTTGTCCATAGAACTGATAGAAGAATTAGTATATAATAAAAATATGTTGGTTACCTTGGACTTTTGATTTAGTGCTCATCTGTTTCAGCTCATTGATCTTCTCATTCAGTAGATTACTATTTGCTGTTTCTTCTAAACTGGAGAGTGGAATATCTACCAGCAGGACAAATCAGCTTTTATTGGTATTAGTTACTTTTGACAGTTTATGAAGTGTTTTTGGACGAGTCTACTAAGCGGACTCTAATGAAAACGTACTAATAGATGCAGGAAGGCAACAAATATCCACCTCCACTTTAGGCCGAACATCAAGCAGGAGATGAGGAATAAGGCTGTCCAAGATGGTTTTATATTCCTGTAAAAAACAAACTTTATTTTGATCTATTGATTTCAGAAGAGTCCAATGCAAGTGCTTGGTCAGTAATAGCTTGCACATGCTGCTTCTTATAACATTTCCAAATGATATAAATACTTTATTTAAAAAAGATATCATTCTGGTAACCAGCAGTGTTAATGTAGTATAATTATTACAATATAATAGGGGTGTACTGATACATTGCTCACAATTCAATTCAAGTTTCATAAATTTTTTGTACAAGTGTAAACAATGCAAAACAATGCACCGTTTTGCTGAATTACTTTTTAAACAAAATAAACTAAAATCACTAGAAAGAAAGGTTTGAATGCTCTATTGTAGACTCACCATATATTATATAAGTGAATTCTTGTTTTAGTTCTGAGAAATAACAATTCAAAATAACATGTACTTTGCATATGTACTCTGTATATAAATTTCAACAGAAACAATCTTTAGTTGGTTACAAAAAATAAAGAGTTCAAAGTGCATATGGGTGCATGAGGTATTCTTGCACCCTCTAGTGTTAAAAAATATTTTTAAAAAATATAAAAAATATATACATTTCATTAAACTTATTGAACAGAACCCATAAGAAACTGTCAGTCCGTCACACACAATGACATTTTAGCCTCGCAATGCATCGTTACACCCATACAAAGTGAGAAATGCATTCTGATGATTTTTAAAGAAAAAGTTATTACGTTAGTATCAAGTAATCAAAACAGTTAACTGCTATAAATATTTGAATAGCCTGACAGCAGCAACTGAAATGAAAAAAATAATTTTGATTAACTTGAGTGTCTATTACTGACATAAAAAATGAACAAAACCCAAATGGTTAAGTTTTGGCACCTTTCTTTCATACAGGACTTACCTGACATTGATACTTCATTACATTTTGCTCAAACATATCATATTTAAATTTGTCGCTTGCAGAGGTGATATTTTAATTAAAAAAAAGTGTGCAGCACTGTGGTTAGCACTGCTGCCTCACAGTTCCAGAGACCCAGGTACAAGTATGTAATCGCTGTGGGTTTCACCCTTCAACCCACAGATCTGTAATAAAGTCAACATCTCTTAATTGTTGGTGTGAATGGGTGCGTGCATGTGCAGTTCCCATCCCCTCCAACACATTGGCAAACTGTCCAGTTATGCCACCCATACAATCCTAAAATTGTTTAAGTTATGAGAAATAAGTCAGTAAGTCAAGAAGCCTAACTTGTGTAATCACAAAGGTGAAAACTATACAAACATTTTTTAAAAAGCAAATATAGGGCATTGTGATACAGGTTGGAAGTTGTAACCAATTATAACCAAATTATAGTCAGTACTAACAAGAGAATGTAGGGAGAAATCTTTCATATAAATGTTACAGGGATGAGTTAATGAGATCTACACACTTCTTACCTGCACAGATACCCTCTGTTCGGTAGTTAGAAGATTTAATCTGCGACACTGGAACAAAAAAGAATCATCTTTATGCTTCTTACAAAGGAATTACATGCCGATTTCTGCATTTACTACTGCCATATAAAAAGTAAATAATGGATATAAAATTGAAATCTGTGAATACTAGTTCCATAAAAAATAGCCTTTCAATGAGGAACAGACCTCTTGTGGACATTACCTGAACTGCATACAGCGAGAAGGGTAATTTATACTGTATTACAAAATAATGTATCATGCTGTATGTACACTGGGATTTTAACCTTGTCGGTTGCAGCAGAGCCACAGAACGTCTCGTAATCTTGTAGTTCTGTGATTGTGGGCGTGTCTCCACAGATGACACATCCAGCCTGCTTAGCTCTCAGCTTTACAGAGCGAAAGCGGCCGTCTTGGCCATCAAACATCAGCAGCTGCTGCCTAAACGAAGCTTCATCAGCAAGTCAAAGAGAAATAGCATAGCGTTTTGTGTACCACAAGGTAATGAGTGCATGTAGCAAACTATAATTCTTTTATGTGGTTTTAATGAAGGATACATGTTTGGCCAGAAGCAATCTTCAAAACCTCCAAAGCTTGAAGACAGCCCATGATTCCAGGCACTGAAATGAGGGAAATATGGTTTTGTATTCCAGAGGATTGGACTGAAATTTCTCTGTAATTATCTGTGGCAAACGTGGTCATGTAGAAAAGCAAACATTTTACATTAGCAGTTTATTTATATACACTTGCTAGACACAAGGTGCCAGTTTTCCAAACACAGATTACGGTTAGTTTAAGAACAAAGATGGCTTTCATTGGAGTTTCCACCCATAGAAGATGTAGTCCCCAAGACTGCACATTATAACACTTTTAAAATCACAACCTACTGCCGCAAGTTTGACTTTAAAAACAGACTGCCATCTAACCATGATAATTTTAAAAAGACCCGTTTTAATAATCAGCCATTTTTACATAGCTCTTGAACATTGGTTGAAAAAATTAAATTGGGCGATAAAATGCCACTGCAGTGTAAACAGGTGCATATTAAAACTTACCCACTCCTAAAACGCCACCATCAGAGCAATTTGTAACAGTGTCCGGTCTTGGAGGAACAGGGTATAAACATCTATAGCAGGGGCCTCCTTTGTAGTTATACACAGTTAGCTATGGGAGAGAAAAAAGATGAATCTAGCCAAGTTTATTTCTGGTCATATAAAAACTACTTATGAACTACTCATAATTACAAAGATTATACGAAATTACATATGGCATTATTTAAAGCTATACAAACAAGAGCATACACAATGTACAATAAGCAGACAAAACTAACTGTCCATCACATGATTCTTCCGCTCTTTCCATATCAATATCAATGCCAAATGAAATTGACTTCCAAGTAACTCTGAGACAAGCTCTCAGTTTGTGTGAGGAGCCCATGACTTCACTTGGTCACCTCTGAAATAGTGCTCACTGGCATTCTTACAAGATCGCAATTGCTGACAAGACACTAACGAGATATTTATGCTATATTAATGTTTCTGAAGAAACCAGTTGTCCTTTTATAATGTGTGTCAACATGCATCCAACTAACATCTGTAAATGTGACCTATTTTTAAGTCTTGTCCGCCAACATCTGACCTGACTAAGCATGCTCACACATACCTAAGGTAAAAGGTAACTATTTATAGGGATTTTTGTGATAATAAGAGAAAAATCCATAATATCATCCAAATGTGTTCTGGTCCAGTGCTGTAAATTGTTTATTCAGCATAACAATTCGAGTGAACAGCTAAATCTGTGAAAAGTAAAAAAAAATGTAGTCATACCTGGCCTTCCATTCTCAAAGCACTAGCAGATACTAAAGGCTTGCCTCCGAGAACACAGGCATCATTGATGAGATACCGTGTAGGAACATTATCTGAACAATCAGCCACAATATCATACATAAAGACCAGTCAAGGATGCTCAACAATAATTACATACACATAGAGAGAGAGAGAGAGAGAGAGGGAGACAGACACACAGAGAGAGACAGAGACAGAGAGACAGAGAGCGACAGACACAGGGAGACAGAGAGCGACAGACACAGGGAGGGAGAGAGCGACAGACACAGGGAGGGAGAGAGCGACCGACACAGGGAGGGAGAGAGCGACCGACACAGGGAGGGAGAGAGCGACCGACACAGGG
>JAVSBV010000147.1:5667792-5701250 GCA_033117975.1 Parotocinclus spilosoma | reverse complement strand
TTGATAAATAAAAGTATGAGATTTAAGGGAAAACACAAAATTGTCTAGGTGACCCCAAACTTTTGAACGGTAGTGTACATTTCATACACATTGCAAGGCAGTGCATTTTTATTTGACTAGTCATACCTGAACAAATTAGATATTGAACTGATATTATATTTCCCTACTATGCTGTCTCTCTGCAATGGGAAATTTAGATCCACATTTTTAAAAAACTTGTATTTGTCCCTTACATATTAATTTACTGCTTGGTGCAAGTATAGTGCGAATTGAACATCAGTTCTAAATGAGGATTTGTAACTGTTCTATGCTTGTTACACAAAGACAATCAATGGTACACCACTAAATAAATCTAAGTAAAACTAAAGTCCCTTGATTTCAACATCACCCTAAGCTTATTCAGAGAGCACAAATCATAGAAGGAATGATCACAGCAACAACTGTATACCTATAACCTCAGGCTGTGGGTGTTTGGAAGGAGATCACATAAGATAAAATATTACACCTGCTCTGTGTTCCTTGGCTCCATTTTGTATAACAGTTTAACAGCTCCATAACAGTGCACCATGCGAGAATTATAAAGATTACAACATGACAGCTTCAAGAGTTTGTTCATCTTCTACTGGGAATTTAGTTATTTTTGTGTCAACGCAATCAATCAGCAAGAGAACACTGTTATGATAGCTAGTTATTATCTTCGCCATATTTACACAGCTTGTGCTGGCATATGTTTAGGGAATGCATTTTATTTATTTGATATCCATGGTTAAATCAAATAAAATTAATGCAATATATTATTACATGCAACTTATTTTGTAAGATTATGCCTTTTTGGTTAGCTTTGTTTATTACATGATTCAGCTGTCAATCTGGTACTTTTAGAAATTTTGAAAATTTATTTTCTCCCTTGTAATTGTAAATCAGTTTAATAAAGATATGTGGAAGTTTCTTACATAATCTTAAACTCTATAAGGATGCCACTTCTGAATCTGAATAAGTAACTTCTGGGTCCTGCTAGTGCTTATTACTGGCTTATGGCAAATTATTTTGGCTGTCATTCCATTCCGTAACATTGCTCCTTAATATCAATATTTAAAAACTGTGTTCCATTCACCACATCTTACCTTACCATAGATGGTAATGTTTAACGTTGTAGCACTAAATATGTCTGTCTCCTAGTTACTATGTGGATCCAATGGACTGTTTTGGACCCGTACAAAAACTTATATATGGCCATATGGATTTCCGGTACATGATATATTTTGGCATATATGTATTTTACCTGTGTAAAATATACGTTTTTACATATACAAATATATATATGCCATATATGTGAACATATTGAGAATTTATTTTTCAAATTTGGCAGATATATGTTGTTATATGTATATATAAACACATGTTCCTGTATGGAAAATACAAACTCTTATAAACACAAGGAGAAATGACACATATATCATTGAAACATATACTGTAATGGCTCATACTATTGTAGCGCTTGACACAAGCTACAATGATTGGCTGGTCTTGGTAAAGTCTACCCAGCAACCAACATGTATTTAGATTATTAAAATAGAATAGTATAAGACTTTGAGTGAAAAGTTAGGGGCAAAAAGGTTAGGAGGAATGCACTTTTTAGATACATTCATCCTTTTGCTATAATGAACGCTCAAGCTGGCATGGACACGTTTGTGCAAAATCTAGGCTTTGAATGGGATTCAAATTTAAGGAGTTTCCTCGTCATTGATCCAAAATTTCAATGTTATTTTTATCAAGCCATTTGGTTATCACTTTATGCTCCATCATGCTTAAAAAGCATTGTGCATCTCCAAATTGGTCCTGGATTGTTGGATTGTTCATGTTCATTCTCATAATTTTGAGAATTTTCTCCCCTGGATGAGAGAGCAACCCCACACATGAATGATCTCAGGATGCTTTCCTGTTGGCACAGAACTCATGGTAACTCATTGACCATAGACCGTATAAGAAAAACATTTCTAGAAATCTATGGCATTGACGCAACGAGAATGTATGTTAACAAAATCGAGTCAGTTGTTTTGTGCTAAGTAGCTGATTCTGAACAAACTCGTCTTTGAGATGAACGCGTTCTGACACATTTGAAGTCAATTAAATGTTAACACAACTGTACATATTTGACCATTTAATTGTTGACATTTTAGGAGGAGCTGAGCTTCCCTTGCAGTCTTAAAGACATCATGGTTCATTCAGATGCACTCACAAGTGCCCACTGCCATTCCTGAGCAAGCTCTGCATCTAATGCTGGATAGGGATATGTGTTCAATGTTGTAAATGTAATTGTATGTAAACATAAGGAAAATCCTACAACTTATAAAGCTTTAGCTTCCAATTTGTAAACGAACAGTGTAACATACTGTAAATGCACAGATAGTTTAGCTAATTTACTCTACGGTATCAAGTTTGAATATCATTAAGCTAAACTAAATAACAGAAATAAACTAAACAGTCAAATCGAACTATTCAAATAATCAATTCAGACATTATTTCTTTTCAAGCATATTTATTTATAACACCATTAAATGTATACATTAATGGCATACACACCAAATGAATCATAAAATCATGTTTATTAAATATAAGCACAACTACATTTATATGTATTGTTCAGTGAATGAGCAGAAACTGATATTTTTTGTGACTTCTGACCACTGTTTTCAATCTGTTTCTATAAAGTTATCATGGTGCTTCAATGGGAAACATACTTGGAGACATATCCCATATGCCATCTTTGGCATAGTGTTTAAAGACTGCTTTCTGACCGAGTATAGTGTGAGTGCTATGAATTGTATACCAGTAGAACAGTTTGGCCTTCTGTTGTATAAATATTCCTTTAGCACAGGAGTGAGACTTTTATTCTAACCTCTTCTGGTTAGAGTGAAAATGTGCAGCCACACCAGCCCATTGTGGATGAGGTTCCCACCCCTACTTTAGCAGTCTGAGAGTAAAGTATACACACTAAAGAAAAATTCAAGTCTGGGAGATTTGGCAAGTCTGAAAGGCTAGTAGAACAATCCAAGATTAAACAGCTGTAGAGAGTTTTACTTTAAGAATATTTATTTATGGTGCATAGTTCAGTTTTTTCTATTCAGTAAATGTTTTTTTTTTCATGTGATGCTTTCATACACTGTGCCACAGTCTACATTAACAGATTTTGGACAATTGTTTTTTTCTATTTACTTAAATCAAAATGTTTCCATTAAAACAGTGCAGATGTGTTTAACACTAATGGGAGTTTTAGACTGATGTCAAATATGGAACCTAAAGTTTTTACTTGGCTGCAGGACACAAGCCGGAACTGAGATGTGCTGTACATCGTGTTCTGCCCCCACTGACCTGCCGGTCAGGGCTATTTATACTTTTTCCATAGATGTGAATATTTAGGGCCAAGTTTCCAAAAAATGCTTAACAGATGCTGTCTCAATGGGGTGGCAATACAGGCATTTGTTGCAATGGCTGTCCTTCTGTTGCGCTGTCATGCAGGCCTAATAGCTCAAGGCTAAGTCTTGGGCACGAGGTGCTACTTGGCAGCATCTAAGGATGACACACTTGTCAGTGCAGGCCAAACATAGCCTGATCAGCAAGCTCACTCCATGTCAAAGGGGACTACACATAATGCTACATCCTCAAAAGTGCTGAAAAAAGGAGAGACATTTATAGACTAATTAACATATTATTTTTATTTGCTGTCCAGAAGAGGTCAAACTTACACTTTAGGAATTCTGATACTACACATCAATGGGAAATAAATGCTTTATATGATGGACTGTGGAATTTATTTTGTAATACTGAAGCTAAAGCTGTGGTATTCAACATCGCCATAATGGACAGAACAGTCTGATCCTCATCATCTTTGGTTTTCACACCTCACTCCATGCAACTGTTATGAGGTTAATAGACTGTAACTGTCTTCTGAAGAGGAGACTATTCTTATACAAGGCAGGACAGTGTTGGACAAACAACAGAAGTCATGTTGGCATGCCATCTGGATCAGTGGTGGATGTTGTAGGTGTTTCATTTTTACGATCACATTCCACTGTTGTACAGTATGGTAAAGCTTGTTGTGTCCTTTTACAAACGGTGTAAATCTACAGTACATGTTATTTATGCATAATAAAACCATCATTATTGTTGTACAAGAAATGTTGATTATAGAACGTTGTCCAGTATATCTTCTTGGCTTGAAAATAGTTACATGATAAAACAGGAAAGATCGAAAACTGGCGATTTCATAAAACACACACAGGTCAGTGAGCAAGGAGCTGCACATTACATATGAAATAAATGTGTATTGAAAAATGTGTGTGGTGAAACAAGGTAGGCTATGTGTATGTCTCTATAAAGCACTGTTAAAATAATGTTTTTGCACATTGAATTGCACCATTTAAGGAAATTTTATCTCTGAAGTAGTATGAAGAGATAAATTATTATTACTCTTCTTGAGGTCTGTGTGGTCTCAGTAGCAGACTGTTCACCCACACAACAAATATAAGAGGTACAGCATCTTTAAGACACAATTCTACTATTCTGACTTTGTCTTTGATTTACTCTTCCATGACTGATTTTCTTCATCTGGATTTCTACATGCACACATGCATGTGTACAAAAAACATACAATACAAAGATTGTAGTTCTAAGATTCTACCTATCATCCATTGGACTAGACAACTAGACTGAGCTGCGTCTCTTGGAGTGCAGATTTAGTGGGATGATGCTCCTAACATCAGTGGACACAGTGCTAATGGCTGAGCAGCGCTGGGAGCTACAAACACAGCCTGTGGAGTCAGGTTCAAAGAAGTTACCCTGCTCCATCAGTGCATCGCTAAAGGACAGATCCTGAGGAATCATAGCCAGTTTCTCCCGACTTTTATACCACAAACAGGAGCAGACGGTCTGGAAGTGGAGCACCTCGGCATAGACGCTCTTCAGTCCTTGCCTCTTAGCTCCCTGTTCCGGTGCTGACACGGGTTGGAGATTGGTGTGGCGAGAAGGTTGTGCTTTATGCTTATCATTGGAGAGAAGAGCCCGTTGTGCTGCATCCCTCCTCTCATCTTCAGCATTCATAGTCATGAATCGCAGCACCACCAGGTTGAGGAAGGCACCGATCACTGTCAGGCCCATCAGGATGTAGACAAAGCTGAAGGCCACGTAATGAGGGTCATTATGAAGAGCGTTGTCCTTCTGCAGGGCCACGTAGTCCCCGAAGCCAATGGTGGTTAGTGTGATGAAGCAGTAGTAGAAGGCGTGAAAGTAGCTCCAGCCCTCATATTGTGAGAAGGCAGCCGCCCCCATACAAAGGGTGCCAACACAAGAGAAGAAGCCAATGGTCACCATGTTAGCCATGGACACCTCAGGCCGTCTCAGGCCTACACATTTCTTGGCTTTGTGCAGCAGGAAACGAACGAAGGTGTTGATGCGTTCACCTAAGCTCTGGAACATCACCAAGGTAAGCGGGATGCCAAGGAGCGCATAACCCATGCAGAATGCTTTCCCTGCATCAGTGCTGGGAGCAGCATGACCATAACCTAGAATAGTAACAGAACATACAATAATCTCATCTTTATTTATTGACATAAATTATTTATTCTCATTTTAATCTCATGATATAATTTTAAACACAAACCTGAGTACTGTACACAACTTCTCGGAAAAAGTGTGACCACTATGGAATTATTGTATTATTAATCACCATTTTATGCATACAAAGCTGTGGTTACTTCATTAAAACAAATTTTAAAACTTAAAACAATTTATTAAACTTTGACACTTGTGGATCATGTTTCTCTACTTTAGCTATTTGTTATTCTATTAACCCTTCATGAATAAACACATTGTGCATCCTGTGCACAGAGGGCAGAATTTCAGCAAAATGTGCTAACTCACGTTTTATTGCATAATCCTTGATCTGAAAACACATTAGCTTCATCTGAAAGCATAGACAGTATTTTATATATTAGTATGATTTATTCAGAAGCAAGGCTGAATCATATGTTTTATTAATGTAGTTATGAGAGGATGTAATTATGCTTAAGATGTCACTGGAGTTTCATGGTGTCAAGCTATAAACCATAACAAAATATTACAAATGTTTATTTCAGTACATTGTTTACCATCCAGCCTAATTATGTAGTATACCTGTTTTTTAAGCAATAAATTCCTTGATTTTTTTCCGAACATAAACTTATTCCAAATCATAATTACATTATATTTAATGCTGAAATTGCATTGATTTCTAATCATCATCATCAGCATAAGGGGATCATCATCACCTTAGGGGCATCCTGATCTGTCAAATGTATAGTGTTTTTTATTACTGGTCTCTTAGATGCCATTTTTTAAAGAATTAAAGTTGCAAGAAACCCAGACCAGGACTAATAAAAGTCTCAACCCGTTCATCATGCTTAAAGTTTTTAGATCCTGACTGGGAGGGCTCGATGAACAACAGTGCACTTAAGTAATTAGCTCATTAGAGCTTAAAATGTATATAAAACTGCACTCAGTTGTAATACAAGACATCGTTGTGCATAGCCAAGTTTGGAATGAAACCTAAATGATATAAAGCAGATGGCTTAATGTTCTGGATGTTTATTTTCAGTGCACTGGTATTAGGCTGGTGTATACCTGCAGCATATATTTTCTACTCATGCTGTGTAAACACCAAGTTAATTATTAGTTCTATCATCCATTATAGTAAGCATTCTCAATATTATCACAGCGATGATGTCAATTTTCCAGAGTGGCTCCAACTAGCACAGGATTATATTTCAGATATGGAGTACATTTGTTGACTTTCTTCACTGTGCCATGATAAATATGACAGCCTGAAAACCCTTAGGCAAACATATTTAATGCAAACACTCTTTATCAGGAGAGACACATCCAATTGCTGTAATTGAACTTGCTGCTCATGAGAAATCCATCATTGTGTATGCATACACATATATATTTGTCTCTTCTACATATAACGTATTACAAAACTTAATGCAGTAGGATTCTAGTGTCTCCTGGTGATAGCCTGAATCCTTTTTATTACTGTTGTTGTATTACGACTGTAGTTTGTATCACTTAAACATGCAGCATGTTCATGACAAAGCAGTAACTGGAAAGTGAACTTGCTGTTGTTATTGTTTTTTATTCTTTATTATTATCCACTTGTTGAGTCTTGTCCACCTTATCCACTTACCTGTCGAAAAGTCAGTAATCATACATGATCTAATGATCTAGTTAACCATGAAAACAAAAATAAGATGTTTGGTATTGGCTAACTGTGTACAGTATTGGTAATGTATGTTAAAGAAAATATAATTCTGCACTTATTATAGTACATCAGTATTCATTCACTGCCATCATTACATGTTTCTCTTTGTTTGCTTTATTTTTGCATACTCCATATCATTTTGTTAACTTTTAACAAACTATTAAAACCATGAATCATATTTTTGTTTGTGTGATTATTAACTTTGTAACTGTCATAATTAAGAACAAATAAGAAAACAATTAACAAGATTATAGAATATTAACTGACAAATTTGTAGAATGTGTAGTTCTTTCATGCATGCTGTGTTAATTTGTATTCATTTAAAAAACAGCACAGCATGGAATTGGAGCCTAAGTGGTCACACCTTTGTGTAAGCAGAATGTTCTGATGCAGATTTGAACAATAAAACAAACCACAAAGCACATTGCTTACAAAAATTAGAAGATATTTCAGTATGGATAATTAAAAGGTTTTTTTTTCCCTTTGTATACGTTGGCCTGTGTAGCTGAGTATCCTGTAAAGACCATTTAAACTTTTAATAATAAGAGATAAGAGATAGTCGAGGGTTAATGATTTAGAATGAGGTTCATTATAATCTAAAGAAAAAAATATTTTTTCAGCACCGAATGATGATACATAAATCACAGTTTGTGTGATTGATGTATAAAATCGAATTCATTTGATTTGACTGAATGATTTTAAGTTAAGATCTCATTTAGTCATTGATGAAGTTCAAGAAAAAAGACAGAGGAGGAAGAGAGCGCGTGCATGTAGAAGCTCACCTATTGTAGTTATCACAGTGATGGCGAAGTAAAATGAGCCTGCGAACTTCCACTGTACTCCGGCTTTGTGCGGCTTCAGAAGCAACACCACCTTCTCGATTTGCTCGAAGTCGTTTTTGGACAGATTGTACCTGCTCATCAGCTGAAACTTACGATAGTCCAGTTTTCTGCGCTGGCTTTTTTCTTGTTTGGATTCGAGCGCATCGAAGACTCCCGCTCCAATAAGCAGATAGGACAGAGTACAAATAATTAAGGCCAGGGTGCGCACGTTCTGTCTTTTCATTTTCTTAAGCTAACTGATTAATATTTACGGTCAGATCCAATCCGTGAATAAAACTTTCCCAGTTACTGTTTTTGCGGATCCCCTCATGGCTTCACCGGGCGCGTGGTCCGGACAGGACCTGAGTGAGAGCAGTGTGGGTAAGACGTCTGTGATCCGGGACTGGGAACTGTTCCTTCAGCACCACCCCAAACAGCGGGAGGAGGGAGGCCTTATTTGGTCATCAGTCCTTTGGGTTAAATTAAGGATTTGCTCATATAAAGCACAGCGGCTGCTGGTACACTTTGTGCCGTTAGCGGTGGGCATCAATCTTTACTTTAAGGACACTATGGGTTTATCAACAGGCTTTTTAAAGGAATCTATGGATTTAAAAATACCTTTTAGTCTTGGTCTACCGTATTATCTAGAGCTCAAGTGCTCACAAACTTACATTCAATTAAGAGAGAGTCTGACCTTCCATTAAAGCACAATTATGATTAAAACTAAAAAGGTGACAGGCATTCAGATGGGACGGTAGTCTATGATTCAATCTGATCCTCCCAGTGACCAAGATTCACATCCCATGGTGCCTTCCAGGCCAGAGCAGGTATCACATGCAGACACAATTGGCTTTGTGTAGAGGAAAGGCTTCTTCAGGGATTATCCACTGGCACTGCAACAGCAAGCCCTGCTGACCCTGCAATGGAGTGGTGTCCCACCCAGAACATATTTACTCCTATGCCTGGTGTAAGTGTCTTGATCTTGAGAAGAAATTGGTAATACAACTAGAGGTTTTACACTTTTGTTTTGTAGCAGCATTGAGTGTTGTTTAAACATTGATGATAGAGAATACAAAGGAAAATGATGAGATTTTCTTCAGTACAGATTTTTCATATCCTAGGTCCATACTTTTGCATTCTCCTTTTCAGCTCAGTGACAGGATTTAATAGTGTTTATTATAGGGGACTGAAATATCTTGAACCATTTTTGTCTGGATTTTGATGAGTGTCTTGGATTGTTTTCGTATTGTCCTGTGGTCCTATCTAACAATAACCCAGTTATACACGGATGGCAAAAGGTAGGGGATATTTAATTATGGGAGATTTCATTTTGAAGTATCACCTAATTTTTGTAAGCAGTATAGATTCTTGCCAACAGGAACCAGATTTTTATATAATTTTCTGATACATGGAATCCATGATCACACGTATCCTAACAAGGCTAAAATAATCAGCCCACCTCCTCACAGATTCTCAAGAGGAATTTAGCTCTTTTTTGTACCTTTATTTTAGAACACACCCACCTTGAATATTCAATTCCAAAAAGCAGGGGCAAACACTGACCATTACAGATTGACCTTAAAATAAATCTCTCATGCCTGCATGGAAGTATACATTTAAACTAGTCAGTACATTTTTCAGTCATAGTTTTGCTATATACATTGTAAATTTACAGGATTAATGTAAACGCTATGAACACCTGATATAAAAGGCACAAATTGCAAACAGCCACAAATTGACTGTTCAGTAGGGTGTATGATTACCAAAGACTGCCAAACCACAATGATGGGGCTGGACAGTATCAGATTGTCCAGCTGTTCTTGTGGGATCCTCTGCCATTCCTGCTCAAGGGTAACTTCCAGCTCAAGAAGTGTTGTACGAGGCATTGGGTGCTTTGCCGGATGGCTTCCCAGTACTTACCAAACATAGTTAATGGGATTCAGGTCTGGAGAATGTGAAGATCAGTCAATTCCTGCCTCCTGAAACATGTTGTTGACAAGATGCGCACAGTTGTTTCCAAATACTCCAGCATAAGTATGTCACTTATGGGTGCCACTATAGAGTGCAGGGCCTTATCTCCGTATATGCCAGTAGTCAGCGATCTATTTCTGATGACGTGAAGCTCGGTACGATCGCCAATGCTGGTGCTAGCCAAACCATGATTGCACCACCACAGAAGGAGTCCCTTTCTCAAAAGATGGATTCTCCCACGTTCCTCATCCATGCCAGATCAGGACAAGATAACTGTCAGACAGCAAACTGAACCATGACATCAGAGAAGAGGACAGTTCACAAAATATCTTATCATGGGTCCAACTACATTGCTCATCAGTATTGGGCATGCAGTCAAACACTTTTGAGGCGATTTTATATAGTAATTTTATATGGAGACTGTGCATATATGTCATCCAGTGGCAGCAAGAAACTGTTCCCGCAACTCGGTTGCATTGCTCCTTCTTGCCAATAAGGTCAAGTAGAGGGCATCTCTTGCTGTCATGGCAAATGGGTGACCCTGCCCTAGTCTTCTTTGTACATTTCCAGTCTCTTGACAGCAATTCCACAGTCTGATAATCACGCTTTGAGATGTTCTAAGTGCTGTTGCCACTCTTGTCTGTATTTGACCAGCTTCAAGATGTCCTATGGTTCTCCAAGCTTCGCATTCAGTCAAATTGTGTTGCAGAGGGGCAGCAAGGGCTGGGAAATACCAGGATGTGCGCTTTCAAGATAAGCAAATGTTCAGTACTCTATAGTGCATTTTCACCAATTAAATAAAAGTTAGTTTTTGCATGTCATTTAAATTATAGAACAACTTTCTTTGACTTGTCATTTGATTTTCCAATGTTCTTGTTTAATAAGAAAAGATCAAGTTCTTATTTTTATCGCTTCATTTCATACAGTTTGAACCCAATAAATTGTATGTTTGTCTGTTGAACTTAATTTCATCTGGTAATAAGCATCAATGCTGTGCATTTCAGCCCTGTGACATATTAAAAAATATTTGTGAGGGGGGGGCAATTTAGAGCTAACAATTAATCAAAAATACTTCAAAAAAAAGTTTGGACTGAAATATGGAAATCCCTTCCAGTCTGTCTTTGAGGAACATTGTTTTTAAACATAAAAAAAAATTATTACACATTTGTTGACTACTGGAGATCCTCTTTGCTCATTGAATACTGCTTTTGTACCAAATCATGATTATATTCACTTCTTGACATTACCTGTTTGAAATCACATTATACATTTAGTTTTTTACCTCATTACTAGCCATTAAGTTGAAACGACAGAACATTAAATACCCTTGATTTATTTACCCTTGATACCCTTGAATTATCTTAAAAAGCCAGAGTACATGTAAAGCGAACTGTGGTTTTGTTTTTTTATATTTGCATTTTCCATACCGTCCCAACTTTTGTGGTTGTATTTGGACAGAACACTTGGATGAGGCAAACATTATGATCACTCAAAGACGACACAAGTAACATTGATTATCTGGTAACAACAGAGTACGGCAAGGTCTGGGATATATTACACAGTAAGCAAGCAGTCGGCTCTCGTAAATGAGCAGACATAAACATGCTGTTGTCCAGCATTCTTAAATGTAATAACTCACAAGATCACAATCAATCTGGCTGCAGAGCAGCACACTTCACTTAAACTGCCCTAGTGACTGATTCTGTAAAGCTTCTTGATGCCAATGCAGCCAAATTTTCATTGTTTCTGGTTCCTCTTGATTATTGTCAACTTTAAGAATGAAAGCAATCTCAAAATATTCTTTAATAATCGGCTGAGCATCTTGGCTTCTATTGCAATGCTGAACCAATCATTCAGGTATTTTCTCTACAACATCAGGTGAACTCAACCCTTCCTTTCAAGGGAAGCCACTAAGGTTCTTGTCCAGCCAAGACTAGACTGCTGCAATGCACTCATGGCAGGGCTTCCCATGCACAAATACAATAGAACTCTGCAACTGAAGGCAGCATCACGTCCAGTTTTCAATATATCGAAGGCCTGCATGACTTTGACGAGAAGCAAATAATTATGAAAAGACTCCTGGGTCAGTGCATCTCAGAACTGGCAAGGTATGTGAACCCATTGTAGTTTACAACATGAATGGCTTTTGGCTGTTTTTGTGTCATTTAGCTGGGGTGGACTGTTGGACTGTTGGAAGAAGACAAGCCAGCAGAGGTCCAAACGTCCTGGCTTTTTGTCTCTAGTCTCTTGTTGTTATTGTAGTTGTTTGGAAAGTCACTCAGAAGAAGAGTGTTTATAAATGCATCATTGTTTTACTGTTTTTCTTATAATAATAATAAAAAGATGGCATAACTTGACCAATTGCTGGTAAAATAATGGTTTCTACCATGCGTGTGCAAGTTCACAGGAGGCTTAAATGCTCAGAGCTGTAAATCTCCCCTGTAGAAACAACTGTTTATGGTTGTATTCTGATAGCAATTAGTGATTTTAAATGGAAGAACAGCCAATGCTACTCATATCATTGGCAAAAAAGGAGTGCACATGAAGCTTTCACCTACTGGTGCTGTTTAAAAACCTTTTTCCACAAAGGTGTAAATTTCCTGAAGATTGTGGCTATAAAACATTTATAGGCATAAAATAACAGGTAAAATACAGGTTCTGTAAGAAATGTCCCCTAAACATCAAGGTGTTACTCAACATATTGTGCAGTGTTGACCCGGCATTTATTTAAACATGATATGGTTTCCAGGCATCATAAGTTGTTGTCTAGCAACATAATTAGTGATATGGCTGGTAAGTAAATAGCGGCTTTTCCACATAACAATTCCCCTCTTTAACTGCTCTCCACAGAGCAGCATACCTCATCCTTCATGGGACAAGGAGTAATATCTTAGTCACTGATTTACCAGAGCAAAACTACGATTTTTATACGTGTTATTCAATTACAATTGTGCTGTTATTACATCAGAAAGTGTTTTTTTTACTTTGAAAAAAAATGGATTTATCAGACAATGCCAGAATCGTGGTTCTTTATTTTCTATTTAAAAAATAAACTGTAATCGGTCTGCAAATACTGTGCAGCAGACCTCTATGTGTACTAAGGGCTGTGTATGGTATATCAAACCAAAATTGAAACCCACACCAAAATGGAATTTCATGATTTACAAATCAGATATAACTCAAATCATTTTTTAAAATCTCGCATAGAAATATATAATGAACAAGTTAAACCGAAGTTCGTGTGTAGCAGTTCATTAAGTAATTTAACAAAAAGCCTTGTGTAATGAAAGGAAAAGCTTAAAATAACAAACCAAGTCCAGAAACATGAATAAAAGTGACTTGTTTTACATTCAAAGTTTTCCATTCCTTTGTTTTCCACTTCCCACTATGTGGCCTCTTTATTAACGGGGTGATGTTTTCCCTATAAACTTTAGGTGGCAGTAAGCTTTACTATAATGGCATCTTATAAAGTATTGCATCATTTAAAGACTATGGCACAATTAGCATAAATATGATCTTGGCTAAAGCTCAGATTTTGCACCAGAAGCCCATAATATGTGGTGTTGTATTCATAACACATGTAAGATTCAAGTAACTGTAGTGTAGAGCACTCGTGTTTGTAGTGAACATACTGGGAAGCTTCTTTTGAGATGTAGTTCAATGGGTTAGGGCTCCGAACTGGGGTGTGAGCTTATCGGGATGCTCTCCTCTAGCCACTACCATTGTCCCTAATCCTAACTTGTTCCAGTTCACAACAGCTTATACAAGCAGAGCAAAGTTTTTAAAAATATAAGTCTGTTTACTGAACCTAACATGATTAAATAAAAGTAAGAAAGGCTAAATAACAGTTACTTGGACACCAACTGTAAAGTTAGGCCACTGGTGAAATAGCACAGTGTTTCGCTTTGGTTGAGGTTATTCAGAGATTTTACCAGTCTCTACAAGGCTTCAAATTCATCTATTCTCTGCTTGGTGTTGCCCATGCGGATCTGACGAAGGGTCTTGTACTTGTCCCTCCCAGCACGCATGTTCTCCATGTGCAGAATGTCATTCTGCGTCTTCTTCGACTCATCTCGTGCATCAGCCAGCTCGGAGCTCAGGGTCTGCAGCATATTTTGTCGAGTGTTATTTACTGTGTCAATGAGAGTGTCCTAATGTGCTAATTAAATATAATGCATTCGTGTCAGTGTCGGTCTGTGATTCTCACCATTAGTTGTCTTTGCACACGCTCGTTTTTCTCAGCCTCAGTCAGGCGGTTCTCCTCATTGCGGTTGTTCTGGATGTCTCCAACATGGAAATCAGCGCTGTTGGACTCGTCGCTTTCGTCATGCTCAGGCTCATTGGAGTGGACATTGTCCGCTATGACCATGGGTTGATGCAGTGGTGGAGCTGTCATCATCAAAGTCAGTTCCTGGCGGGTCTTCAGGAGATCACCCTGTGCCTCCATAGCCTAAGAAACATAAGGGAAAGAAAAGTTGAACCCTGCTGTTCAAATGTGAATTACATTTAGATTATACTCTTATTCAGCGCAACTTGCATAACAGTTACATACACAATATGCAACTCTCGGATAATAAAAGTCTTAATTACCCTATTCTGCCACTGGCTGGCTTCTTCCTCTTTGACTTTCTGGGCCTCTTCCAGGAGTGAGATCTTTGCAGTGTACTCAGCAAGTTCCGCAGCCTTTAGAGAAAGCATGAACAAAAAAGGGTTATAATACCATTGCTTTGGAGAAAGGCAAGTCAGACCTGCCTGTAGACCTCAGAGTGTGTGAGGGATGGGCAGCTGGAGTTTCTACATTTGATGTGAGGACTGAGTGAAAAGGAATGCCATTTATAATTTTGCACAGCCTGTACAGGTTAACAAATTTCCAACACTCACCAGCTGCTCCTGGTTCTTCATCTGGTCCTCTGCTTGCCTGGCCAGCTCTTCTTTGGCCAACAGAGCCGCCTGTCTCTCCGCTTCCAGACGAGCTGCCTCTTGCTCCACCTTTCGCCTTTCCTGCTCCAACCTCTTTGCTCGATCCAGCTGCTCCTGCAGGTCTGCACAATGCACACATCCAACCAGCAGGGGACAGCATTCATTCAGTATTTCATCACAGAAGAGTAGGCAGTAACACATTATACATGTTTTATAATACCAAAAAAAATTTATGTAAATATGTAAATTGCAAAAAAGCTATGTGACTTTATACATGTAATTCAAAGTTATACTAAGGGTGTTCTTATGCCATAGAGGTCATTTCTGGAATGTTCCAGCTTTAGTTAACAAGCTTATCTGACTTGTTATGTAAATATAATTCTAATACATTGCAGTGGTTCTTTCTATTGTTTGGAAAAATGTGCTTGCTTTATTTAAGAGATGAGATTGCAAATTTCCGTTACTTTTCTTACTCAATCGTACAGTGATCTTCAGAACATCTAATGCCAAAGAAGTGCATTGAATATATTTACATATTATTTAAATGGAAATATTGGAACTATAGAGTCAGTAACTGAATTTTTTTCTTAATGCATGTTATATTAATCTTTACAACTGCCATTAGTAAACCCCCTGGTCTACAACAGCATCTGTGGTAATTAATGATTAAGATTAAGTTTTAATTTTCTGACAAAGTATAAATAAAGACACTGTACTGTATGGGTAGGATGAATTGCATTTAGACAGGGATTAAGGTAACATATTCGAGCTACTGCTGCAGTGCTACATATTCGGTTCCTGCTGCAGTGCTGGGGCATGATCCCCTACTTAGCCATCCCACTGTCAGACAGTTATTCATGTCTGTATGTAAAGCCTGACCCAGCAGGAATCACCAAGGTCCCCAGGGTGGTGGGCTAGTGCATCAGACTGCTGCAGCACATGGGCAATATGAAAAATGCTATGGCTGTATTCAAAATGGCACACTACATACTATTTGAAAAGCAAATAGACCTAAGAGTAGAATGTAGTATGCAGTATGTGACCAAAATAGCCTAAAGCTATCCAGATGGTGTACTACTCCGGTCAGAATTTCCATTACGGAGTTATAGCTACAGTATCTTCATGGTGCACTGCATCCCATCATGCATCGCAACATCTCCAGCTCAGCCTACTTCACCAAAAGAGCACGGAGGAAATAACACATTGTAACACAGAATGCAGCCAACTAAGGCTAATAAAGATTTATTTTAATAAGATTGAGTTAAATGTGTGGTAAATGGTCACATGACAGTGCCACCTCGCGCAGTGTAGTAGTACACTACAACGCATGACAGCACCTGTTACTGTACTGCTTACTACATACAGGGGGCAGTATGCAGTATTTAACCTTCATACTGTATGAAGTATTGTAGTATGCCATTTTAAAATACAGGTTAAACCTTGTAGTGTTTAACATGGATAAGTATTCAGAAACACTCAGATAAATCCTGCAAAACACTTCAAGCTTTGATTCAGATCACAAATGTTCAAAAGGGTTCAAACCTGGAGTCTGATATGACTGTTAATTTGTGTTATAAATGAATCATTTCTGGGTTTAATTTATTTTAAGCTCTATTTAATGATCAGTTGAGTAATGTGGCAAATATCCTAATCAGATAAACACTGTGTTATTGATTTGGAAGCAAATGAACTTGGTTTCTGTGAGAAAATGTGAAACGTGTCAAAACAAAATGTTCTGTACCTTTCTCTGCTTTCTTGGACTTCTCCTCAAACTGGTAGAGCCTCAGCATCATTTCTTTCTTTTCTCTCTCCATCTGCTCCTTCTCTCTCTCAATAGCCTCTCTCTTTAATTTCTCACTCTTTAGTAGATCTCTGAAAATGCAAACAAACCAAGCCATATTACATTAAACAATGAAAACATTAACAACAGCTTAACACTATGAGTTTACTCTGTCTGTACTATGATAAGGAGCCCTGATGCAGAAACAAGGTATTTCAGCTAAACAAAAATATTGCTCCGTACACAAAACCCAGCAGAGCAAAGCAACACATCCCAGTTTCACAGTGAGACATGCATTGTGCATTGTGCATTGACTATGCACTGTGACGTGTATTGGAAAATACAGACACACAGACATACCTCTCCAACTTCCTCTGGTGTTTCTCCTCATTAGCCTGTGCCTTCATCTGTTGCACCTCAATGGTATCAGGCTTTCTGCGCTGCATGTACAGCTCGTGGTTCCCCATGCACAGCAGCAGGATGCGCTTGTTAACCCGCAGACGAGGAGCATAAAACACAAAGTCCTAAGAGTACCAGAGGGGGGAAGCACAGAATAAAATGAAAGATTTATATATCTTCCACAGTTCAGAGGATCAGCAGGTTCCGTTGTACCAACTACCTGGAGCAAAACTTTTAGGTCAATTTTTTTTAGGAAAACTGGTAAATAATATTGCTTGTGTTGCTTATTTTGGTCCTAGTCAATTCTGTATGAACATTATAAAGGAAATAATATTCGGTCGGTCATGGTATACTGAGACTATATAACTAATGATGCAATATCATCTGCTATAGGAGTGGCTAAAACACCTGTCTCCACAGTCTGCAAGTACAGAAACAAAAATAATTGCGTTGGCAACTGGCAAAGGTGTGGCTTTACCTATAAATCTGTGAGTCATATTACTATTTATAGATCCTGAAATTAGGTGTGTTTCAAACATTGTTAAATATAAGACCTTTCAATATAATATGAATCATCACTTTTATGACGTAAGTGAAAAACAACTGGACGTAACACTTACCGGGGACTTTTTATCAATGGGTTTGATGACAAACTTCTTGTCATTGAAAGATATGTTCCTGATTTCACTCCAAGGGAATCCAATCTTTGGGGTCAACCTATGCACAAAAAGAAGAGACATGAGGTAACTCTGAAGTTTAACAGTGGAATGGTCTTTTAATAACAAAAGCCCAGGGGTCATGTTTACCTACACAGATGCAGAGGGTATGCCAAAATCACACCAGGGGTCAGTGACTGACCAGACATGAACTGTCAGCTCACTAACCTTAATACCATTTCTATCCCAAAAGCAGGTGCTGTAGATGACCGTGAGGTCACTGGTTTTGTGTGCTAAATAAAGTTACACACTGCTTACTTGTCGTCTTTCTCGTAGATGTTGAGTCCAAGAGCATCCACACCCAGCCACAGATCTGTTCCTTTCTTGTTCTTGATGTTGAAGTAGTTCACACCATACATTTCCAGATCCTGGGCAATTTTAAGGTACTCCAACATAGCCTCTTCCCTGAAGCCCACAAATTGACATTAATAATATATTTTTTAAAACCCTTTGACTGTGTTTGAATCTGTGTGTGATCCTTACTTCAGCATGCCACTGTGCTCTTCATGCCACACCTGAATCCTGTCTTCCCACTGATCTTTGGAGAGCTTGTGCTGTTCAAGCACTCTGTGGAGGCACAAAAATCAAGCTAGACAATCAACCAGTGAACTGTTGTCTACGTTTTTTAACACAAACACTACCATCTATTGTTTTCTATACTTTGAATGAACACACTATTTTTTCCTTATTACTATTTCTCATATCTGTAGTATTTAGGATAAATATTTTCTTGTTCTTGAAAAAGAAATAAAGGAGAGCAGATTTTGGATGGGCAACTGTACACAGATAGAAGTTATAACTTTCTACATTCATTTTTAAAATTCAAAATTTCCAGTAAAAACATCATTTATTGTTTGAACGTTTAGTTCTTGTTTGCTTATCACAGTATTTCTCTCTCCAAAGACAGTTTGTTTAAGGTGGGATCATCAAAAATGTGTTTAGTTGTTTTTTATCATTCCCTCTACTTATCAGAATTTCTATTGTAGTGAGTCACATAACATTAGCAAGACAGGTCACAAACTTAAAGAATAACATGTATCAATGAACCCACAATGGCAACAGACAGGTTTTTTCCAGGCGACAAAGCACCTGTAAGCAAACCCAGCTAATATGAATAGAGGCTAATGCTAACCACCCTTTCCAGTTCTGATAATACCTCCTCTGTCTCAGCTGAGTTCACATGTTTACCAGAAACTTAAGTAACTGGAACTACTTTTAAGTGCACTGCTTCAGTATTGGAAGGACAATTTGAACTATATGTGAACAACACTGGAGATTGCTATCTTAGCTGTCTTAGTCATCCATTAAAAGTTTCTTTTCCAGTAGCGTTTCTGTATAGTCAGTACAAGAAAATGTGTAAAGATGAATGTTCTGACTAGTAATAGATAAGCTATGGTTGCAGTGGATAGTGGTGAGGTTAAAACATAATTTTAAAAGTCTGAATCTGCAGTAAAATGATCAGATAACAAGTAAGAAATATGAGAACTATGACGTAGTTACACAAGATGACAATGTGAAAATGAAAGCTGGGGAATGAGACATGTTTAGATTAGGTTTCCCTAACTGACCTCTGAGGTAGCAGGCGTTCAGTCGTAAGGTAGCCAGACTTGTGGTTCTCCTTGGTGAAATCTCCAAACTTAGCCTGTACGGCGTAGGAGGCCAACAGTACAGCTGTCTCTGGAGGGCAGTAGACATTGTCACTCAAGATGCCATCTTTCACCTGCAGGAAAAAGAGCTTGCGTGTGATGTCCTGGATCAGCTCGTTCTCCACATCCTCTGGGTAGTACTTAGCTCGGAACATAAACTGCAGCGGTGTCTCTCGTTTCACATCCTGAGATAAAACCTAAGGCAGCAAGAAACAGAGTAATCAATTTGACAGACAAATAGATCAGACTAATTCTTGCCCCTGTGTTTATTCTCAAAGAGCCTGTTTCCTGGGCACACAGCAAGCACAGAGGACACAAAGTATTTTCAATGGTCACTCGCCATTGACATTATAATTAAGCCAACAACTAAGTTTAATCTGTGTCTGGGAAACTGGCCAGGATAGCTCACTACTCAGGCCACGTCATTATGTAACCAGAGATCTGAATGGATGGCGTAGGCTAAGGCTTTGTTTAGCATTAACAAGTCTTCGCTTCAGATCTGTGACTAGTCCTATGTCATATACAGACACATACTGGTAATATGATATGCATGTTCTCTGGACGTCAAACATGGGACTTAATAAAAGTAAACATACCTTTTTTTCCAGTTTCAGCCAGGTAGCAAATCCTTTGTTGTCCATATACTGCAGTCCAAAGTACCACACTTCACGCAGGCCCACTGTCTTGACCACCTGAGGCAAAGCAACATTTTATACTAACTGTCCTGAAATCCACAGCAGTGCCATAATAATAGTAACAGATGCATGGATAATCAGCTGGGATTTTCCATATCTTAGTCTGTTTGTCATGTCATGAAAGAAGACTTAGGCACTGGTTACACTAACGTCATGTGAAAAGGGTGTGGCATCAGCTGAAGGTGATGGGAGTGGTTTACTTATTGTGAATAATGCAGAAGGGTTTACTCCTCTGCATTACGAAGCACTGATAGACAATTCAAGACAGTCATTTTCATAAAAAAAAAACCAACATGCACAGTTATCAGCAGTGGAACTACATCCACCCTTGAATAGCTTTATGCTATCAGTATCGCCTGTGCGGGTTCCCCACCTAAAGGCTATAAATCATACAGACTGCCTGAACTAGACAGTGCCAGGACTGAACAGTTTTTGTACAAATGATTTGCACTCTAATCCTGACCCATAATTGTATGTGGAACTATGTATTTCTTAGCATTCCAGCTTGTAATTAACTCAGCGGCAATTGGCCTTAATAAGAAAGAATTTGGAGAATGGTGGTCATTAAAAAAAAACCCTCTCAACTACTGTCAATCAGTCAATAAATATCCATCCCAGTGTTTAGGTCTGACACAATCACAAGTAAGGCTTACCTGGTCAAAGAGTTGTTTGCCTGTGGTGACGGACTGGATAGCAAACTCCAGCTCGGCGTCCATTGTAGTGACGCGGACATTGACCTGCAGAAGGACAAACCAGACTAGTATTAAATAAAGCGAAGAGGACAGTGCTCAGTGTCATGCAGCATTCACTGCATAAAGTCGTAAATAGATAAAGAATTTATATATTTTTATATTTTAATGTATTTCTACAGGACACATGAATTATGTAAATTGCACTCGAGGTGTACAAATATGCAAATGTATTATTTTAAGACATATGTTTTGGGAAAACAGTTATGGTATCTGCTCAGCATGATCTATGTTAAATTAGCAAGCCACAGTAGTTTTTGTCCCTACGTTTAGTGGATTAGATTAGATACATCTACTATCTAGGTGCATTTTGTAGCTTCTCTGTTGCTGTGTATATATGACAGCCCCTGTACCTATCCAAACAATAGAAAAGCAATAGAAAACCACCACAAGCCCATCACTGACCACATGTTGTTTGGATTAGGACAGGTATTCTGAACATTCCTATGAACTGTGAGTTAAGGGCCTTGCTCACTTTGCAGTGTACAAACATGAATCCTTCTGGTCAGTATCTTATCCACTGTTCTACCACAGTCCAGTCCAGACAGCATACTCCCTCTGTTTAATGTTATAACCAAAGTAGGTCTAAATAGGTTATCTGAACTTGATAACTGCATGATTGATAAGTTCCTAATAAAGCTCTTGATAAACTGGAAATGGTGTACTAACCAAGATACTAATCAAAATGAATTTAACTTTCATAAAATCGCATGTCCTAGAAAGCCAGGCAAAAAAGGCTTCAGAGTGCTAGTGTCCTAAAAAAGCTGACATTCTAACTTGCATTGTACAAGGGTTCAAATAGCTCTATCTTTACAGCAATGTTCATAAAGAGATTGTGTAACCTTGGCAATGTGCTTGAAACTGTCAAGGTTCACTGGGTAGTTGTAAAAGTCTTAAACAGCATTTTTCCTTTTAAAATGAACAACAAGTAACAGGTAGCTACAACGCAAGTGCAAAGCTGGCAACTTGGGTTTGAGGCATGTTAAATATTATATGTTGCTCTTATAATTTGAGCTGCGCTGCTTCAGGGACAAGGTTCGTATCTTCAACTCTGGTTACAGTGTGTTTGGAATGTTCTCCCTGTGTCTGTGTGCGGTTTCCTCCGTGTAATCCGGTTTTCTCTCACTGGAAAGAAGGATTAGTTACTCTAATTGCATTTGGGTGTAAATGAGTTGGTGAGTTAATGTGTGATGCTGGACTATGGACCAGAAGGTCCAGGGTACTGCCATGCAGCCACCGCTAGGCCACTGAGCTAAACAATTGATCCACTATTGCTTGGATTGTACACTGAAAGATTATATATACATGATTATATCACTTGTAAGTCACTCTGCATAAGAGTGTCTGCTAAATGAATAAATGTAAATGTGCTCCTGCTTTTTTTTCAGGAAAAAGCTTCAGCTCACTGAGACTCTTGCCAGGATAAAGTTGCTAATAAGGATAAGTGACTGAAAATCTTTGTGATAAAAGGTTACTTCTTTTAACAAGAAGTAAAACTAAACCTACAAATAAAACATACCAAAGTCCATAGCAATAAAACATACCAAAATAACACACCAAAACTAAGAGGTGAAACTGGAAATACTACATCTAAACTTTGAGATACACTTTAATACTGAAAATGCTGGCTGACAGGTGGAAAGCTAAAGTGTAAAACTAAAACTCTCTGTAGAAACACAACATGTATAACTTATAAATGTTTCTATACAATTGGACTTGCATCTTATATAGAATGCCGAGTAACATGCTGTAAAATCTCCCTGGGCAACCGTGAACTATTTGCAGTATTAATAATGTTTTTTTGTTCATTTAATTAAGCTTAGTCAGGGGTCAGTATGACCGCTACGAGTTAGATTCACCTTCTTCTGGTGTTGTAACTTTGTTTCCCACAAGGCACAAATACCTGAGTAGACAATACTCCCTCAAACCATTTCCACAGCATGTTTGCTCCTAACACAGAGACTTTTGTTCCTGTTCGTGATTGTGCTTTGGGTGATAGAGTATCTTTGGAATCTGAAACCTAAACCTCTCAGGCTTGGTGACATTACGTCTAAAAGGAACAGGGAGGAATCGTACCAGCATTCATTCTTGATCCACTTTGAAGAACCAAACTGATCACACCCAAACATTTTGGCTCTTATCATGAGCTTTAATTACAACACTTGCAGTACATAGTCTGCAATGGGCTGCTCTGGCTCCAGCTTTACATTCCAACAGAGCAACTACACCTGTTTCAGATTTTAAAGACAGTAAGTTAAATACGTTGAGTCAGGTGTAACTCCTGGCTTGGAATGAAAACCTGCAACCACATGGCCCTTTAAAGCTGTGGTTCCCCATATCTGATTTAAAGAATGTTTGGCAGGTGTTAGATTTGGCAAAGATTACAATAAAACAATAGCTGACCAAAACTATACAAGATCTCCTTTGATTGTTTAAGTAAATTATAATCTGGCATCACACCATGATATACAAAAAGCCATTGGCAGACTGGACTTAGGTAATATTTTACATTGATGTACTCATTCCACTTGCAAATTATGTCATGATTTTAACTCATCACGGTTACTTACTTAGTTAATCAATAAATCTTTAGCTTTTCAATACATGTTAAATATATACCCCAGGAGTTAGTATATGCTTAGGAATGAAAGTGGGAGTAATTTTAAATTGCTACAATATAACTGACATTTTTCAGTGCAAGGCGAATCAAACATTATGAGACACTGACAAGGCAATAGTCATAAAGTAGCTTTTTATCTCACTTTTACAGCTAAAACAAAACCAAGGCACATAAAGTCTCACTGTCTCATGATGAAACATGGACTTTTTTTTTTCTTTAATTGTATTAAGGACAAACTTAACAACCATTAGGGGAAAACAACAGGGAACTAATGGGGATATAAGGCATTAATTGTCACAGTGTCCTTGCCATCTAAAGTAAATGACTATAAATCTAGATTATTGTATCCTTTAGGATTTAATCTATACTGCTTCCTAAAATTAGGGGCTATTTCAAAATAAAAAATATCCCATAATGAAATGATTTTTGTGAGCAATTAACAACAATAAAAGTTGTATAGGTTGCAATGGGTTAGTATTAAATGTAATACTAATGTACATGTATAAAATCAATACAACAGAAAAGAAGAGAGAAATCAAGATAAACAGAATAAGAACTATTTTCTTCAGGGAAATGTCTTTGGGATTTGCATGTTTAAAAAGTTCTGTTAAATAGCCAAGTAAAATGGCTTCGATCTGAATCCATGAATCTGCTAGGTGAGGGTTAAATCTGAAACTTCCGCATAACTCCAGGTACTTCAAAGTGACATTTGTGTGTTCAGTGAATTGACAATAAAACCAGATTAATTCAAATAAACATCGCTTGTACTGAACAGATCGAACTATCTGGATCCTGGTGGTACTGTTTCACTTAATAATCGCTTAGTCATTAATACAATAAAGGGTTTCGTTAGTAGGCTATAAGACAGGTGCAGACCTATAAGGTTTTATTTCGATCTTTTACCACGCACGCGATTAGGCAGTGGAATAGACATGAACTTACTGGTTTCGGCATGGTCAGTCGTGTTGATTGTGTCCTGTATGCTCTTCTGTATGAATAATGTTAAGGTGAGACGCACAACTCTAGTTGTTCTGGTTGAGCGTGTGCGCGCGCAGCGGAGTGACTGAGGCGAGGAGCGCGCGGGTTGAGGTTCATTTCTGACTCATTGTCAATAGATGGTGTCAGAGCCTCGCCCCGATAATGGCTACGATAAAGCCTGAGCGCCTTCCGAGTTAAAAAGTGGCAAAGCTCCACTTCACCACGCAATTAGCGAGCTCAGCAGCACCTTGAGAAACGCGACCTTTGTTCCCCCGACGGAGAAAAGAGACAGAACCGTCCTCCAGCTAGCAACAGTCATTAAAAAAGGCTTTCATGCGAGCTCTGACGGTCCAGGACCGAATGGGCGGAGACCGACAGGTGCACAGTAAACAAGTGCTTCTAGTTCCTGCTAATGTTGTTCTATTAAACATGGTCGACTCACACAGCCACGGGGTAACAAAAAAAAACAGCTTTATTGTAGCCATACTTGATCGCAACAGTGCTATTTTACATCTGTTTTACATGTACAGTTTTCTAGCCAGGGTGTGTTTGTAAGCCTGTTGAAATGTGTCCACGAACATCCACCCAGAATGACTACTTTAAACAAACGGGGCGTGGTGGTATCGTACCTGTTTTATAATTGTCACAGCTCACACTGTGGAATGCACCTTTATTGCATACCGAAATATCTGTCTTACATTTCACTCAAGATCTGTTGTGATTACATAGTCCTGAAGCTCATAGAAGTGGCAACACAGACACAGCCAGGCACAGGTCTCGCTAGAGCCCTGGTATATTTCAATGCTAACGCTGAATATGTAGCAAAATACAGTACAATCCATTAAAGCTGAATTTCATATTCATTTTATAATCTGTCAACACACTTCACAGAAGTTCACAGAAGCTCTGTATATAGAGATTTTAAAAAAATTGTCTCACAGATTGCAGACACACAAATCACACATATGTCTCTCTAACATTTAATGTCTCCAGCAGTTCCTCACTGCTACAGTGTGCCAGAGCAGGGTAACATTCCTTACTCGTAGTCTCTGGTCCTGACTTTAAAGAGGTAGCCGGCACAGTCAAAACATGACTTTTCTCTTCCACCCTGTAACTATGGCCATCGCTGCAATTTTTCGCCAAGCAGGAATCGGATGGCTCTTTAGCCTGGAATGTGGTCTGACTGCATGTATACAGACACCTGGCAGCTTCGACAGTCAATGGGCTTTGGAGTGAAAGCACAGGATGAACGTTGTCCTTAATCGCCTGCTCATAGGATGGAAGCTGGAACACTTCTTCACTTGACATTCGCCTGGGTTTCTGTGGTGGGACAAAAGGTTTGTATTGTGGAATCACTTCAGGGAGAGTCTGGCTTTGGCGCAAAGCTTTTTGAGCTCGTTTACTGGTACCACCTCGTGAAAAGGTAACCTTGGTCCGAGCATTTAATGGCTTCATCGACTGGGAGCGTTTTTTAGTGGTCTCACCACTCTCATTCCCGCGTGCTGTTAGGCGGTTGGGGAAAGACTGTTTGCGCTGGAGGGATAGTCTCTGAGTGGGGGCTAAAGTGATGGGAGAGCTGGTTTTGATGGAGCTGTCTGAGGCACTAGAAAAGCCACTTTCCAGAGAACTGGAGGAGCAGCATGAGCAGTCTTTGGAATTATGCTGGAGATGTTCCCCAGGACATGAAGTGTAGATGTGCTTCTGTTTTGTTAAATGCTGCCCATAAAAGTTGGTTTCTGTTTGACTTCTGGATAGGATGGACTGGTTTTGAGCAACTTTGTTGAAGACGATTGTTGGCTCAGAACACCTGCGTATGAAATGTTTGCTAGATTGTCTTTCTGCTGACTCAGAGGAGAATTCTTTTTCCAGAGTTTTCTCTTCAGCATCAAAAGAGAAGGCATGCATGTCTGTGTTGCTCCCTTTGTAGCCATCAGAGTCAGGGTCATTGCTGTCGTAGGCGGAATCATGATGGATTGAGGATACTGAATCTGAGATTAAAAACATAACATGTTCAATAAATCTGTTCATATAGTATAATAGTATTCAGTGAATTATACATAATAGTAAACAGTGGAAATACAGTAAACAATGTGTTACCTTGGTTATCACTGAGGTCCTCTTCATCTGGGTCTTCAAAAAGTGACAGCACATCCTCACCAAAGATTTTACAACAGTTGTCAATGAGGAACTCTGTTAGGTGTGAGACCTGTGAAATACATCATTGAAGTTAGTATAAAAACACCTAAATCAGAAAATACTGATTTGGACATAAACACTTATTTTTAACACAAAAAGCATTGCTAAGTACTTTATTTTTCTAATATAAGACACAAACAACTGAGCAGGATTAAATGCCATCAGCGTTCAACTCACATTTTTAACCATTTCCATCTTGTCGGCTTGGAGCAAGTTGGGTGAAACACAGACAGCTAAGCTGTTGGAATCCATCTTGTTTCTGCCTGTACTGACACTTATGTGGTACAGCATACCAATGAGGTATTTCAAAAGGTGAATATTTGCCTCTGGAAGTTTATTAATCACCCTGAATGGAAAAAATACTAAGTGTTATTATTCAAGCACTTTATAGGGAATATAATATATTTTTAAAAGAACTGTTTAATCAAAGTCCAGACTTACAGTTGGAGCTCAGTACACCTTTCATGTACATCCTGCATTTGCATTGCTGTCATCCAGGCCTGATATTGATCTACCATCAGCAAATTACCAGGCAAGTTTCTCAGAAAGTCCTGCAATTTATTATATCAAACACATTTTATTAATACACAAGGATATTGGCTTGACAGACACCTATTAGTATTAATTGATATTAATTCTTAATTAAGCATTCACTTGAGTAGTTTTTTAAGTAGTGTTACCTTGAGAAGATCAGCAAGTAAAATGACAGGCTTATTTTTCAGATCCACCTCCACTCCACTGTTAAGCTGTTCCTTGATTTCCTTTAGAGCCCTCGCATTGCCAGCCTTCCTAAACACTCCCTCTGTGTTTGGACCTTCTCTCCACAGCACACAGAGAATCTCCTGTGCAACAGGCAAGATAATAAATAATACATCATTTATCTTAAATTGCATATAATACACTGCTCACAGATATTATGGGTATTTTACAAGGGGGTATTGCATTTTGAATAAAATATCAACTTGACTCATTTTTGTAAGAAGTATATTTTCTGAACTTAGCTGTATAGTGCAATAACATACCATTATTGGTTTTGGAAGACTGCCATTGTATTCACAGATGTCAGACAAAGGTTGTCCATAGAGTGGCTTTCTTTGTTCCATGGCCTTTCTTTGCACTCGTCGAAAAAGATTCCTCCAGCGCTTTCGGTTGATATTTTCTGTTGAAATAAGGCATGTGCATAAATACCAATATCAAGGATGATGTACATTTGACGTTTCAGCAGTTTCTAGTCCATATGTCAGACCCACGTGGCATGCTGTCAGAAATGATGGAGTTCTGAAACAAAAACAGTGGAGAAAACTTACCAGTGTGGGAGGGGTTGATCAGCTTGCCCTCATATTTTTGATGAAGTACGGGGAGTTCCATTTTTACATGAACCTGAAAGCATGGGCTCCATTAAAGTAATGTACAAACATTCCAAAAGGTATGTATACTTATAAAGACCTGCTCTGTATTTCCAAGTGATGTTAAAATGACACTTCACTGCATGCTAAGATGCTATTATGTTAAATAAGGATTTAATCCTTAATGAGGTTTTGCAGATCTTAACTATTCTTCACTTTATTTGGTGCTGAATGTGCTATATGTGAAATGATACTTACAGGTGATCCTGGCATGATGAAAAGATCCATGCTGTCCACATCCTGCAATTTGGTCTGAAACAAAAGAAAAGTTCCAGTGTTTATCTTGTCAATTATCGGAGACAGTAGAACAAACATCACATTAAAATATCTATGATGTAATTAAGAGACAATAGGTATTTGGAATGGATAGATAAAGGTGAGAACTTACCACATGGGCACTCAACACCTTCATGAGTGCACTGTAGTGGGATGTTAGCAAAATCAGCTTTGCTAGTTAACCTAGAAAATAAACATTCATTATTTATTATTACATTCATTCATTACAGTCATTTAGCACATGCCCTTATCCAGATCAACTTACAATCAATGCAGTCTTAAGCAATTGTGGGTTAAGGGTCTTGCCAAACTTGGGCAGAGATGGGATTTGAACCCTTGACCTTCTGGTCCATATTCCGGTACCATAAACACTAGACCACCACAGTCCCGTTAATTTCCAGTCCCAGTTATTAAATATGCAGGCATATTTTGCTGAAACTCAATCCCAAACCAATTTGTACTACAACAGCAAGCATGCATCATTTGACCTTTTTTAAAATAATAATAATTATAAATAAATAATATTGTGTTTCATAGTGTACATTAAAATGATAAAATATATCTATACATCATATATGAATAATAAAGTCAGTGGGATTTACACAGTACTACTGATGCAACATATTCTAATAAATCAAATAGTTTTTAACATATCCACATAACAATAAATTAAAACTAAGACCACAAACACACACTATGAGTATGAACAAATCTGACCACAAAACATGAGTGTATTCCTCACCTTTCAAAACTGTCCAGTCCCTACTTCAGGTCAATAATACTGAAAGCAGCTGCACTAGAGACACTAGAGCATCGCAACACCAACACACAACTGAGATTGAACTGAACTAAACTAAGCCAATTCACGCGACATAATGAAAGTGGGTGGGCTGAAAGGGAAATTCTGATGTGCAACGGAGACAGGAAGCAGCATCATGGGCTCCCACTACTACCACCCCCTTTGCTATGTAGGGCAACAATACACTTGACTGTGGGTGGAAAGTGTTATGTACATCATCTGAACGTGAGGGAAAATCAAGCAGGTATACTTGTAAAGGAAAGGTTGTTAATAGCAAGGTCAGGTCAAGCACAACCACCTGCTTTACTTCAAGGGATTACTGATAACTTTTATCAAATTAATTATTCAAGTAAGGCAAAGTCTGGAGTTGCTAGCAGCTACAACTTTGTTTTAATAGTCACCATGAATAAATCACAAAGTTTAGGTTTACCACTAAACCTGGACATTATTTATTTTTTAAAATATTAGTTTGTATCTACATTACAGTAAAGGTATCTGTTTGGGACGTTTATTTACTTACTAAACATTTACTGTAATAGGCATCCTAGAATGATTCATTTTAGTTATCCTACTGCTGTGTTGGGAAAGCAAAATCATTGTGAGATTCAACATTTGACAATATTGTGTTTTCTCTGACACACTGTCATTTCATAAAAACAACCAGCCCCCATATCATTAGTCATAGTCAATAATAAGTCGATTAGACTTTTCTGGTAATTGACCAACTGTCTTGCTATCCTCCTACAAATATGTAAATGAGACCCTGCTCAGAATATCTTTGTTGGTTCTAAAAGTGTGTGGGAAGTTCTAACTGAGAAATGGAGAATCCATTTAAAACCAAAAGCTTTTCTGTTGTGTAAATAAAAATGCCTGTCCCAAAATGTATTTGCTTACTATGAAAAGATAAATTAGAGCAAAGACTCTGAATGTTTTGCAGCCTTGTGATCAATATACTTCTGAATTCTTAGTATGCTTTATATGAAATATCACAGAAGACCAAGGTAGTCACCAAACTTTCCCAGTCATGCACCACAGTAAAT
Source organism: Parotocinclus spilosoma (assembly GCA_033117975.1). Taxonomy (NCBI): domain Eukaryota; kingdom Metazoa; phylum Chordata; class Actinopteri; order Siluriformes; family Loricariidae; genus Parotocinclus; species Parotocinclus spilosoma. Next base: position 5,670,944 of record JAVSBV010000147.1, on the reverse strand, counting down.
GTGAAAGCAAAAGGATTACCAATGAGTAGAGCATTTAATCTCCAATGACATGCTTTGTTGTTTTTCAAAATGAAAGCTATGTATTACAAAACGCTTTTCTCAGCTTTCTGAACTTAACTGACATGTTAATAGATGACTAAAATGAGCAGAAAAGGGTTTTTCTTTTTCCAAAATCAACAAAACATGTGATTCGACCAGGGACCCAAATCTTCACATTTAAATCTCTATAAGTCTGCATTTTCATGATAAATAACATTTAAAAAAACATCGGCGTATACAAACGTACCATGTCATTTGGTAAATCACACAGGTGGGTGAACTCGTTTTAATGACCTTCAGCGCAGCCCACCAGGGAAAAAACCCAGACGCCATGCATCATTCCTTTACTCGAGTGTGGGCTGCCAGACCACCAGAGTGCATCAATTTAATACCACCAACCCACAGCATACAGTACACACAGTGACAAGCATCTAATTTCAACAAGGAAATAAAACAGTTTTTTTTTAAACATTGATTAAAGTCCCTGAAGTTTACCCTGAAATTATTTAGTGAAAACTGAAAAACATGGTTACACAAATTAATAGCAAACTGAGGTATAATTGAATGGATATACAAATACATCTCATCTTAAGCGCAATGTTCAATTTAAGATGATTTACAAAATGTTTGATGTCACAACAAACATTTTTCATATTTTCATTTCATTTTTCATACGTTTCTTAAATTGCTGCTGATTAAGACAAATGTTATGACATGCAGCTAAACAGATTCAAAGTAATCCTGCAGTACACATTGCCGTGTGCAGTGGTGCAATTACAAAGATATAAAATATTTTCCAAACAAGTTACTTTATAAGATCACACGGATTAGAGTTTAAAAACAATAGCCACGTATTGCTGAGAAACATCAATGAAAAAATAATCTTGTTAAATACTCATTTAGTCAAGGAGTCAGATGACAATCTTATCCTATATGAAAAGAGTTCCCATTAATCAGTGTGAAATCTCTAACCATTAGTACAACCGCATGCTTTTTGTTCATCTAAGTATCATAGCTCGTTTTTGATGCTGAAGTGAGGCTGATCCTCTGGTTTGAACTCCTCGTTAGGACTGCCGTCTTCATTGAGAATGCGTCTGTGAGTGTAGCCCACAATGGGGTATTTCAATTTGTATGTTCCTGTGAATACGCCATCTAGGGACTCCAGTTGTTCCTCTGTAAGACCAGTCTAACACAAAAATAGAAAAGCAGATAATTTGTATGTGCATGTGCGATTAACAAAAAAAGGCTGGTGAATTAAAAGCAGCCCAACAGCACCTCACCGTATCATAAGTCAGATCTTCAGGATTAAGGGACATTTTGGCAACAGCTCGGGTTGAGTCTTTGCCCACAAGTGCATTATAAGGAGCACCTTTGCCATAAAATTCTGTAAATAAAGAACAAAGCATTATATTTTATTTACTATATCTTATTCCATTTCAGAATCAGAGTTCAGTTGTGTGTGGCTGTCTAACAATACACTGACCACACACTAAAAGTCTGAAATAAATCTTGCATCTTAATACAAATCAGAATTTGTTTTGTTTTTGTAAAGACTGTGGATATTGCATTGTCACTGGTTGTAAGACTTCAACCGTTTGCCTTTTGAGATGATTTCCTATCATGTTCCTGGTGGAATTGTACAAGGAAAGAAGCTGTTAAAACAATAAAGTAGAAACAGAAGCAGCTTTTAACCACAGTTGCCAAACCTGACTGAATGAATGGAGATAACAAGGTATATCCATCTTACAAAAGGAACTAGAAGAACCTTTTTCTTCCAGGTCCAATATCTTGCCTATTGTTTTGCTAACCAATATGTCCGTGATGGAATACTATGACTTGATAGTTGTAACAGCACCATGCATATATGTTCATACTACTCCAAGTGAGGGATTAAATAACAATAGTGACCAATAAGTTGTGGAATGGTGCAATACTGTCATGAACATAACAAAACATCATGAAAATACTATGATGGCCCTGTACTATTACACTGCTTACAAAAATTTGGGAATATTTCAGTATAAAATAACCCTAATATCTTTAGATATTTTTGTATACTTCTGGAGGTGGGGAAACTTGATTCAGTTAAGTTTTTTTTCCCCCAGTCAAATGCATATGCACATAAATTCATCATATGGAGCTAACAGAAATTAACTGCTGGTCATCATCAATTCCCTACATATCACTAAGTATTGCAATGTTGAACACATGGCCTAGAATACTGTATATCTTTTATACATTGAAATGAAGAGTCAACTGTTGAGTGTTTAGCATGCTAGTCAGAGTTGAGTCTACTGTGCAAGTCCAAGTGTTTATTTAATGCTGCACCAGCATCGATGGGTATTCACAATAGGAGCAAGATTACATCAATACTAGTCACACACGCTCACACTGGGCCAATTTAGAGCAACCAATTAACCTAATGAATGTCTTTGGAGGGTGGAAGGAAACCCAGAGTAAACCCACACTGGGAGGACACGCACAACTGGGCGAACATGAGCGAACTGGGATCTCTGGAGCTATAAGGAGACCATTCTAACCATTTATTCCACCATGTCACTGTGGCACCCTTGCATGTCGGTCCAGTTTTGAGTCTCTAATAGGCAAACTTGAATCTCAGGTCTCTAGCATTTGAGTTGAGTCTCGAGTCTTGAGTCTGTTTCATGTGAGACCGAGTTAAGTCCCAAGTTATGGTATGCGAGTCCAAGTTGATTGCGAGTCTCCGGCATGCAAGGTCAAGTTGAGTCAGTAAATTAGGTAAAACATGGCACATATCCTTCCCATTAGCTTTTGTTGTGGCACAAACAGGTGGCTTTTGAGAAAGAAGCCCCCTGGCTATATCCTTAACACAATAACATACAAAATAACATACTGTTTAATACCGTAGTAATCAATTATTCACGGTTGCCATACAGTGCACAGGTCACAGGAAGAACGTAAAAGTAGTATTTGAGATAGAAATAACTAGGGGTGCTAAACTGTCTGGCGATTCGATTCGATTCCGATTTTTGAGGTCACGATTTGATTCAAAAACGGTTTTCGATTCAGAAACGATTTTTCAATTCAAATGGTCTATAAATTTTGTTTAAATTATGTGATTGACAAGATGAAAC
>JAVSBV010000147.1:5632725-5659493 GCA_033117975.1 Parotocinclus spilosoma | reverse complement strand
TTGAAAAAAACTGTGCTTTTCTTTCAAAAATAAGGAAATTTCTAAGTGACCCCAAACTTTTGAACGGTAGTGTATATTTACTTCAAATGTATTTTATACTAGCTGCTAACTAGCATTAGCAGATCCAAGACCTAGCATCTTTTTCCTGAAAATTTGATCATTATTACTGCAAGGTCTAATACCAACACATAAATTATATATATTTTTTCAAGTATTTAAAAAAATATTATTTATAATATATTACATATATTATCAATATTTAAATTATTATTTAATAATGTTTCAATTCTATAAGATCATTGTTTTTACTTTAAAGCATGTATTCCACCTTAATTAAAACAAAATTATTACCCATTTTATTTTAGGCCAGACTTTTTTAGTTGCCTGTTTCTCGGATGTCCCTGCTTAGGAATCTACTGAGGAGGGAGAAAAAAAACCTTTATTTTTCAGCACTTTTCAATTTCTCGAGGACTGTGTAGAATCAATATAAGGATGATGGAAGAACTAAAAATATATTTTTTTATTTAAAATTAAAATGTATTTAACCTACAATTAAATAAAAGTGAATCTTGAAAAAAAAATTATGAACAGAAGAAAACCGTTGGCTCTCCACCGGAGGGCGGAAAAAAGGTTTTTTTTTTTGTTTTTTGTTTTTTGTTTTTTTAAATTTCAACCATTGGTGCTGCGACGGATCCGATATATATTTTTGTATTCTCACGAAACAGTGTGGCTACTATTTTGAAAGGCGGCGGCAGGAGACCATTTTAAACAAAGAGTAGCTTCATGGTTCAGAGAGGTGATAGTGATGAGCATAAGCATGGAAGTTTAAACACAAAAAAGTGAGGAATCACGAAGGTAACCCGCCGATTACAATAGGAGGTATCTATAAATATGATCTTCTCATTTTCTTTTATTTGATTGCTTATGTTAACGCAGTCGCAGAGTGTTTTACTATGTGCCTTAGCTTAGTTGTTAGCCGCGTACCTATGCTAGCTCAATGTTTACTATAGCCTCGTGCATTTCACTAAACACATTTCTGGCTACTTTATTGTGCGTTAGTTGTTTATATAGCTACGCTTTTAGATCGTGTTCTTAGAAAAACGAAGGAGTCTGCAAACAGTCGCTGCAGTTTCTGGATTAAATAGCGTCTTCTGTATTTGGAAAAGTGGGCGTGTGATGAAACGGACAGCATGGGTTTACAATAGAATCTACATAAAGATCAACTTTTAATTCCAACTCGTACCCTCTATTTATTAGTCTTACTTAACCGGTTTTATTAGATAGACGTTTGGGTTTCCATTGTATATACATGTAAAGCATTTAGCAGGCGTTTTGTGTACAGCGACTTGCAACTAATTTAGTCTTTCACAGTGTAAATGTACAAGCAATGGAGAATTAAGGGATTTGTTCACTAGGCGGTGTTTCGACTTGAATCCTCAGTCTTCTGGTCAGTAGTTTAGTACCTTGATCACCATGGAGAACACAGTTACCGTGAACTGACTGTAGCCCATAAAACGGCCTGGTCCAAAGACATTTATTTTGTATTATATATACCCTAATTTCTGTGGGCAGTGTAAATGTTTTCGTTACTGTTGATCAGCTTGCACCATAACTTGGAGGAATTGTAGCACAATCCTCCATACAGAACAGCTTCAACTGTGGGACGTTGGTGGGTTTCTTTAGGTGATCTTCTCCCACATTCTTTCTGTTGGTCCCCAGATATAACTTCTGCTTTAAACTGGCACTCATGGTCTTATCGTCCAAAAAATAGTTATCCAGTAGCTTTCTGGTTTTCCAAAATAAAACATGATGTTATATATAATGAATAGTTTTCTCCTTGTAACTCTGTTACAATGGGCACCATTGTTGTTCAGCATTCTTTATGTTGGGCTATGGACATTACCCATAGGTAGATATGGCATTAAAAAAAACATGTCAACATTAGACCTATTAGGCCTATGTTTGTTTCAGAGTTACCATAGGGTTCATTTATCTGTCTGGATCCAAACTCTAGGTAATAGTTTTGTCCTCAGAAAAGTTTTTGGTCACCATGATGCACTTCCACAGGTATGTGTTAGACTCTCATAGATCCTTGTTATTTAAATATAGCAGTGTGCCCTAATCACACCAGATTGTGCTGCCATTGTTTGAAAACACCAGGCTTAAATTTCACCTTCAGATCAACTGTTATACTGCTAACTCACAGATTTCACAGTCATTTCAGACCATTTTCCTTAATATATAAATTACCAAGTTTATACACTGCTCACAGAAATTGGGGGATATTTTAAAATGACTTGCCTTACCTTTATAGCATTTGGGGAATGAATCTCCCGGTTGTGCCTGTGTGATTCCATAACCGGTTGGAAAGCACCTTTGGGGTTGGTTAATGAATTGCCAATGTGTCACCCAATAAAACCGGTAATCGGTCTCAAATGACCGATTCTGTGCCAATCATACAGCAGATAGTCACCAAGCCACTTTTAAAAATCACACCGCGTTCACCTACATTCATTCAATTCTGTTTTAAACACAGTTCCAGCTTTAATCTGTGTGTTTGTTTATTAGACAGATCGGTGCCGACACACACTGGTGAGGATTTAGGTGTTAAATTTTAGTTGTGCCCTAAAGTGCACAAATAGTCTCTTCCTGTACAGCCCAGTATTAGTGAGGGAGAAGTGATATAGTGTTATTTAGGCTACAGCCATGTCTTCGTGATTCTAGTTCTTCACAGTGAGTGAATGCTGTGATAAATGTAAGCAGTGGATGAAGAACTCAGAAAAGACCCAGAACAATAATAAGACATTTAAAACTGCATCACACCACTGAATGTGTGGCATTTGACAAGGTTAATGCAAACTGCGTCTATTGTTTTTAAATGGTCGTTGTTTCCTTTAAATGAAAAGTTCAACAAAATGCTGCACATCTCTACAAGGTAGTCATAAAATTACCAACAAGTCTGTATTATGGTGCTTTCTTTAGCACTGTTGTTCATCCATAGGAACTTAAATCTGCAGACTGTGAGTAAGCAGTAACATAAGATGATATGTAATATGTCAAGGGCTGGATATTTTATTAGCTCTTTGTTGATTTTTCCAGAACAACCTCCATGGCATTGAACTTGCCTGGGCATAGCAGTGGCACTGCTGTGTGTTTAGCCTGAGCAGAGAAGCCAAATTAGCAACATATCCACTTGTGGTATGTAGTCTAGCAGAGGTCGGGAGACTAACCTCTTTGGAGCTTTCCCAGTCCCATGCTCAGCTAGTGCCATGTTTTCTAATGAAAGAGTTGGCTGACCCCTTACACATTTGCTGATATATAATTAGGCCAATGAATAACCCAGGGTATTTGCTGTAGAAGCAGATGACTCATGATTTTTAATGAATTTGTTTTGCATTAGGCATTAAGCCATTTTATTGTAAGATTAAATCACAGTATTATGTCCCACATCCAGTTAAAAAAGGCTGCATATTCGTACTTACAATGTAAATGTTGTTTCATGTTAATAATACTTCACTTGTCTTTTATCCAGTTATGCAGCACATTTTTGTTATGGCCTGAAAAGTAACATCAAGATTAATCATGGGGAAAACCCAGACCTGCATTTTGTGTCAAATTGTCTACAGCTCCAAACAGGTAAGCTTGATTTCTTCTGCTAAGATTTTATTGTCCTTGCCTCTAGATAATAATTGACTTTGCTGTGTTGCAGCACACGAACAAGTAAACAAACTGTTGCTGTATGACTTTGACTGTTTATTTGTGTCTCTAGGAGATGGATGAGCATATGAGAAGTATGCTACATCACCGGGAACTGGAGAATCTGAAAGGCCGGTTAGTATCCGCCTGTTTATTCTTATACTCTTATATATCCTGCTCTGTGGCACATGCCTGTTTATGAGTGGGTCTTGTACTTTAGGGAGTTTGGAGATGCCAATCTGGACCTCATTACTATTATTATCTGGTTCATATATGACCCCTGTTGAAGTGAGAGTTGTCTGTTAAAGGTCTGGTGTGCATGTTAGACCAGGATGATCGGTAGCAAATATGTGGCCTGGAAGCACTGAACGGACCCATTGAACAATAAAACAAGAAATAGTAATGGTCAGGTGCTAGATTGAGTTATCCCATCTCTGCCAAACTGCCACTGTTGGGTGTCTGAGCAATTGCTCGGATCATAAAATTGTTTCGGTTGTAAGTGACTCTGGATAAGAATATTTCTGTGGCTGTGGTAGCTTAGCAGTTAAGGTACTGGACGATGGAGCAGAAAGTCCAGGGTTCAAATCCAACCTCTGCCAAGCTGCCACTGTTAGGTCCTTAAGTTACCTTAAGTATTGCTTGGATTTTAAGATTACCTTGATTCTAAGTTGCACTGGATAAGAACATCTTCTAAAGTATATAAATGTAAATGTACTGTATGGTTCATCTGTTAAAGTTGCCAGACTTTTCCTCTAAATGTAACATCAATTCTTTAGTGGCTCATGTTATTTTGTCTAACATTTCCTTTTGAGCTGCATCTGAACAAGTACTTGCTGTAGTTGGGGGGTCAGTCTGTGTAGTACATGTCATCTCTTTCTTTATATGGACTATCTGAGGCAGCTGCTATAGCAGGAGCATATATAAATATAGACGCATTAGAAACAACAGGCAAGGTCAGCATAGACCAACTGTGTGTCTTGTGACATATGGAATGTGAAAAGAGAGAATGTGACCCCAAGAAGCAGCAACAAATGTACACTTTATTTAAACATGTATGATCATGCACATACGCATAAATTATTTCACATTGATAGTCTTGGATGTCTCTTACTGTTTGTTTTAAAAATGTATAGTTTTTATTTAAAATTGTAGTTTAGTGGAAGAAGTGATGGAATCGACATTTAATCAGCATGCAGTATAATATACTGCTCACAAAAAAAAGGGAGTCCTTCAAAATGAAATCCCAAATGAAATATCCCCTAATATCCCAGTGTCGTTTTGAGTCACTATTTCGTATTTTTAAACGTCTAAAACAAACTGTTGTAGAACACATGAATTGTCTGTTAAACCCTTTGCTGATCTGACCTAGTTCCTGCTGATTTAGGCCAACAGCACACGCTTGACATTCAGCAGAAGAGCTCTGGTAGGGAGATGGACTTTGCTACAGACAGCTGTCTGGTGCTCGTATTACAGCAAATGCTGGAGAGACCCACCCTAATTCAGTTCTGTAGACTGGCTAAAGAACAGGGAGGGAGGAGAAGAGTGAGGGAGGGAGTGCAATGCTTCAAAGTGAACAGGCTGCACAGGGATTGCTGCAGAGCACGGCATAAACCATCGTGGCAGCGTGCTAGGGCTCGGCTGCACCAGAGGGGGTTCTGGTGCCTCTCAGAGCTCCAGGCTCTATATTGGGGTGGGGAAAACATCATGCCACAGGCTCTGCGTGCTGAACTTTCTCTTGCTGTGCTGCCCCAGGCGTGAAGCGAAGCTCTGAAAACCCCTCATGAGATCAGGAAGATCCAGCTGTTTTTCATTTTGTTAGATTTTATTTCTAAAACACTACGATAAGCCAGTTTGCCTCCTGATCACTTAAAAGTTTTTTGTTTTTGTTTTATTGGATTTTTTTTGTTTTGTTTTCTTGTTTTTAAATAGCATAATCTCTGAATTTCTTTTTAAGCATAAAGAGAATGCTTTTTAACCGAAATTCAACAAGAGCCAAGGTCTAACTGGACCTCCACCTGGTAGACAAACGAGTTTACCAAGAAGTTAGTTATGCCTGAGGGTAGCATTCAGCGGCCACTGTCACCTTTCTTCCCCAGGGACTGTGGACATGAGTGCCGGACATGTGGAGCGAGTGTGGTGAGCCTGACCGAGTATGCCGATCACATCTCCAGCCCTCTACATAAACAACGTGTGGAAGACCATGAACGGCAGGCCTCCAGCACCAAGCAAGATGAGGAGTACTTTGATAAAGAGATGATTGAGCTTATAAATAAACGGAAGGAACTTATCAGGTAAAGCTTTGTCTGTATTTCTGTCAATCTATCCAGCTATATAATATAATGGTCAGACGAGAGACTTGTGTGTCTATCAGATAAACACTACTGCTTTTTGCACTTTGTATCAGCTATGCTAATGCCAGAGGAACATTTGTCAGCATGTGTTTGAACAGCATCTGTAATTCTGGGCAGCATTTATTGCCTGTCTGCCAGCATCTAATGGGACATGCTCAAGCATACCTAAACCAACATATGCACAGACTGACCACAACAGCTTGCTTTGTATGCAGTGTACTACTAATCTCAATATATAATGGGAAATCAGGAAATAATTAAATCAACAATTTAAACCATTAAATGATGATCAGTGATCATCAGTCCACAATCTATAAAACAAAGCCCCTAAGTGTCCAGGAAGCAAACTCTTTGCTTTCCAGTGATTACATTAAAGCTTTTCTAATTGAAGACTTACAATGTAACTATTCTTGGGTGTATGATGCATAGTTATATCAAGTATTTCCAAAATTCCTATTTTGTCTGTATAGGACAGAGAATCTATACTTTCAGAAAAGTGGTTCAGCCTGTGTGTGCGCTTGTATGTGTGATTTAAAAAGCCTTTTGAAAAGGAGAAACCCTAACATAGAAAATACTGCTGAACTTCCTACTGCAAAATCTAAATAAAAACACCTTGTTTAATGTATACTGCTCATAAAAAGTATAGGGTATTTCAAAATGAAATACCTAGGGAAATATATTTAGTAAATATTTAGGTTATTGAACTGAAATTTACATGTTTTTAGGATAAACGCTTTTTTGGCTTACTATGACTTCTAACCTATTGCTTTTCCCATAATGTGTAATTATTAATAAAGTTTATTAATAGTTTTGTTCATTATTATGCCCATTTTCTGATTGGATTGTTCCAGACAAGAAGAAACTGCTTTAAGGAGGGTTAGAGAGGAAAAAGAATTGAGGAAATGGCAGGATATGGAAAATAATTGGCAGAATCAGAGACCATGGCTCCAGCAGCAAGGTGGTCCCTGGGGTTGGCAGCACTCCGATACCCCACAGTCATCCAGAAGTGGAGGACCACCCTACAGACAGGAGCCACGATCAGGACCCAATTTTGATCATGGCAATTGGAACCGTTGGGAGAATAGGAGTGCCACTTGGCATGCTGAAGGCCCACCTGACCTACAAAGATGGGAATCCTTTAATGGGCAAGGTGGAGGGCTACATAATCAGGGAAACTTCTGGGGAGGAAGAACGAGCACATGGGGAGGTTTTCCTCCACATCAGAGAAAACAATCATTCTGGGTCAACAAAGAAGCCAACAAAGGAAATTATGAAAGATGCAAGGACTCCCACTGGCAAAGCTCCAAAGGTTTTGGCCATAACATGCCACTGGTTAACCATTACAGTACACCATCTAGGAAACATCACCCACCACAGAAGCCGCACCACAGCACTGACAGCCAGAAAAATGACTACCAAAGCCAGGAAGCGACTGGTGGAGAAAGCAATCATTGCAAAGGTTCCAAACCAGAAAAAAAGTCCCGGTGGGCGCCATATCCCCCAGCTGTGCCTGGAGATCCTGCACCCCAAAGTGATAGCCAAGCTTCTTCAGAGAATCTGCATAGAAGGTCTTCTGAATACAGTAAGGACAAAAGTCTAAATGTGCACCGTCATGGTTTGGAAGGGCATCCGGATCTTGGCAGTAAGACAACTAGGAAAATTAACAGACCCAATCAAACATCTTTAATATCATGTTCGTCATCTTCACTCAGCCACAGAACAGATAGACACACAAAGTCTCTTGAAAAAAGGCTCCCTGATAACCCTGGTTCAGTGACAAATCTGAGTCAAGCATCAAGTCAAGACTCTGTAAACTCCAAAGCGTCAAAGCATTATCACTCAAACTCCGACTCATCAAAAGTTGCTTCCCATAAAGAAGAGCAGGAACGAATGCTCAGAGATATGCTGCGCAAAGCAAAGGAAGGGACCCTTCTGAAAAAACAAATCTTGGAGGAAAAAAATAAGTCTTCCTCGAAAGACCACCTAAAGGACGATGACTTGCACGGTAAGGACTACAAGCCGATGGGAGGTTCAGGGCAGAGTCGAGCAAAAAAACAATTAAAAAATAGGACAAAAATGGAAAAAGTTAGAGGAGAGAGAGAATTTCTCAAGAAAAACAACAAACCTGTGTCCCTCAAACCTGAGATTACTAAGCAGTCTGACTGCTCACCACAGGACACCAACCTTTCTGTGCAGTCTCTTCAGGTCAGCACTTCCACCATGGACCGATATGATGAAGACTGTGGTAAAGGGGAAGAAGACCTTAGCCAAATTCAGGTGACGCTAAAGGCTGTAGATGAAAGCTTAGGCTCAGACAATGAAGGCAACCAAACCAGACATTCCCTGTCTGCGACTGGCAGCGCTGTGCCACCTCTGAGCAAGCTCACGCTGCCTGCTAGTCTTAAGAGAGACCTTAACCGGCACATCAGCACCAAGAGCAAAGGCGTTTCCCATGAACCTAATCTGAACATTGCCAGGCGCATCAGGAATGTAAGCGGTCCACGCAAGACTGAAAGTGAGAAAGACTCGGTCCTCAAGCCCACACTGCGGCAGCTCATCGGCTCCTCTGCCTCCAGGAGGAATGTTAACTGGGACCATGTTTACCAAGAAGTCCATCGGAAGAAGCAGGAGCAAGGCAAGGGCTTGCCTAGGTAAAGTGTTGCATTGCTGTTTTTAGTAGCCCTGGGTTTGCTCAATTTGAGATTTTTCTTATATGATTATATAATGTTGTAAAGCTACTTTGAGACAATCATCCATTATAAAAAGGGCTATATAAATAAATCTCTTGACTTAACTTGACATGCCTTTTGTTTCTCAGCACCAATCGAGATACCACAGTTGTAATATTTTGGTTTTGTCTTTGGTCAGGTTTGGCATAGAAATGGTACCCAATGAGCCTGAATGTCCAAGCAACATGGAAGATGACGACGTCCCTCTGTATGAGGGCTTCCATTGGGACGCTATAATTAACTCTAGTGCATCCCCACGTAAACGAAGCATGTCTGAAAGCAGTGTTGTTACAAATGGCACTAAAGAAACCAGTTCTCTACTCAAGACTATTCAACCGTTGCCTGTAAGGGACCTACAAGACAGCTCCAAACAGAGTCCTCAGTCCATTCACTCAACTATGGAGGAAGATTATATGACTCAGAAGCCCGAACAACATATGGAGGTAACAGAGGAACAAAGGCCGGTACAGGACCCAGAACCCCTGGATGAGGAGAGTAGCTGCATTTCAGGCACCGAGCTGAATGATTTGCAAAATGGAGGCAAGAAACGCAGAGCAGCAGGGGTGAGTGATGCAGTTAGTTGATGCTATATTGTTTTCTTAATAATTATAAATATTTGACTCCAGTTTCTTCAGTTATTGCCTTAATCAAAAAGCTATATAAGGTAATCTGTACATCCAGTGGAAGTGGAATGAATCCACATGACTGACACTATCATATATTTTGTGTAGGCTAGTTAAGAGGAATAAATGCCAGCCTGGGTTTCCATAAGAGTTTTAGGAATTTTTGAATGGAATTTAATTTAATATATAGCTTGCAGTTTGAATAGTGAAATAAACTGCAAACAATGCGGCAACATAAAAAGCATAAAATGATATTTAAAAAAAGCAGTGTCCTTCACTTTCCTGTGCTGGTCAGCACATACACAGTTTGAGCTACAGATCATCAGTGAAAATGTCAGCCATGTGGAATCATTTAATGCACTCTAGAGACAATATAGGCAAGTGGTCTAACACGACTGTTCATGTGAGAGATAAATAATAAGGATTTCATTACATGTCAAAAACACAGAAAAAGACCAGCTGAAAAAACAAAAAAGATTTTCGATTGCTGTATTCGCTCTGGGTGTGATCAAAAGTCCACTCTTGGTTCAACCAGGACTTTTTTTTTTGTAATTTTGTTTCAGGATGTTGTTTCTCCAGAAATTCCTAATTCAGAGAGGAAAAACAAGAGGCTCAAAATCAAACCTAAGAAAGGTAAGGGGTGTACTTGCATCAGGTTTGTGTACGAGTTTTTCAGCAGAGTTATGTTTCAGTGAAGTATGGTACGATGTTTTGCACAGACCGTTCTCAGTTCGATGAGCTGCTCGCTGTCTCCTTACGTGAAGAGGAACTGAACAGCTCTTTGCAGGCTGTGGATAACAGTTTAATCCAGGCTCGAGCAGCTCTTCAGACAGCCTATATTGAAGTGCAACGTCTGCTTCTTGTCAAACAGCAGGTTAGACCTCGATAACTGAAATTTGTTTAGGTTTTTGTTATGATGGTTAGTCTTATTTTTAAACATGTACATACTCCTTAGGTAACTACTGAGATGAGTTCACTGAGGACCCAGCGTATAGAGATCCTGCAAGGAATGCAAGGTATAAGAATCTTAACAAAAGGGCATTTAAGGGCATATTAAGGGCGTAATCTGAATAAAATGGGTTTAAAGGGGGCTTTACTGTCTGTCACGTAATATGTATACCACATTAAGGCTGTTTAAGAAGTGAATTAAATAAGTAATTAGCATTTTCTGATGTATGTTTAGATGACGTTGAGTATCCACAGAGAGCACGGAGCTGTGATGAGAACCCGAACGCTTCTCCAGTCAGATCATTGCCCTTTTCGACTTTGCTCGAACATGCTGCTAAACCCAGTAATCCAGCTGTTTCTTCTCTTAACCTTTCAACATTACCTGCCTCCAGCCCTGTTGTTGCCATCAAACAGGAGCGTTTATCACCTGTGGCCCTCACCCCAACACAAGATCCTACAGACAGCCTTCAAGCTGGCCCCCACAGTACAACACCTGAACAATCAGCAACCACCCTCATTGAGACAGGTGAGATATGTTATTTCATGTAGTCTGTGCTGGATGTGACATGGCAAAAGTCAACATTGTGATCAAATTTATGGCTTCTTTTTTTGGCATAAAGATGGTACCCAATGAGCCTGAATGTCTTAAGGCACATGGAAAATGACAATGTCCCTCTCTACGAGGACTTCCATTGGGATGCTATAATTAACTCTAGCTCATCACCTGCATCCCCAAGTGAACAAATCATGTTTGAAAGCATCGTTGTTAGCAGTAGCACTACATAAACCAGTTCACCTTATAAGACTAAACAATTGTTGCCTGCAAGGGACCTATAAGATGGCTCCAAACAGAGTCCTCAGTCCGTTCACTCAGCTATAGGAATGAGGAAGATTATATGACTTAGTAGGCCAAACAACATATGGAGGTAACAGAGGAACGAAATCCTGTACAGGACCCAGAGCCTCTGGATGAGGAGAGTAGCTGCATTTCAGGCACCGAGCTGAATGGTTTCAACAGGCAACCAGACTAGTCAATCAAAACCTAAATCATCTATTTTTGTTTGGAATTTTACTTTCAGCCAAAGTAAAATTTTAGTTTATCCAGAATGAAAAGCAACTGATGCATTCTTGCTCTAAGACCTGAGAGTGGGAACCTGTCAGAGGTGGGACTCAAATCCTGTCCAATACCTTAACTGCTAGACTACCAGAATCACTGTATTTGTTAATAATGAAATTATATTTGTTTAGCATAGTGGGCATCATATATGATCTAAATGAAGTCCATATACTCCAACAGCCTCCTTAAGAAGCCTAAAAAATCTAGACATCATTTAATCATAAAGAGATACATTTACTTGGAAGTCATGGCACAATTATAATTTGTGCAGGTGCTACACTATCTGTAAACCCCAAGTCTCAAGTCCCCCCACTAGTCTCATTCGTGTGGATTTTACTTTTGACAAGAACCTCCCACCTAAACATTGTTGAAGATCAAGTACACCCTAAGGCAGTGGCCTCTTTCAACAGGATAATGCAATTATTGCAGCAGAATAACCAATTACAGAGTTTGCTGAGGAATGGGTTTGAGGAACATGACAAAGACTTGGGTACAGGATTAGATTGCAAAGCCCTAGAGCTCGATATGATTGAACATCTGTATGATGTGCTGGACAAACAAGTCAGACACATAGAAGCCACACCTCACAGATAAGAGATTCAGTAATTTGCTGCAAAAGTTTAATGCCAGATTCTACAGGACACCTTCAGAAGACTTGTGGAATCAATTCTTCATTGGGTCAGAGGTGAACCTACACAATACTAGACTAGGGTGGTCTTAACGCCACAGATGCTCAGTCTACTTATATACTATTTGTTTGGAAGTTATGTGTCATGTTTAATCTTAGTTATATGTTGTCGATACCTGTTCATTAACACCCAGTCTCCTGTTGTTTGTCACAGGTGACCTCAAAGTAGAAAAGTGTCCGAAGAATACAGAATGTGCCCCAAATGGCGTAGGCATGTCTGCAAGTATGGCCTCTTTGGATGACAGGCTACCTCCATCTCCTGCTGACCAAACTCGACGGGCCTCTCAGGAGGAGGCCCTAGTCCTTCACTCACCTTTAATCTCTGGAAGCATCTCACATAACCCTGTCTCTTCCAAGCCCTCCCCACCTCCCACAAACCAGGAAGCTAAAGCTAGTAAACGTGTCAGAAAACTGAAGAAGAAGCGTGTCCTGAGGAATATGCAAAGTAGCAAGCAGTCTGACATCAGTGACTCAGAGCTGGACACCAACCAGCCCACCCGGCCACAGTACAAGCTACGGCCTCGCCGGCGGCCCAGCGGCTCTAGTTCCTCACCCGCTGCCACTGAAGAGAAAGAAGAGAGCATGGATATATCAGTTGCACCTGACATTACAAAATCGAAGGAACCGGCAGTGAAACCGTCTGAGAAGGAGAGTCAGAACTCTGAATCTTCAGATTTGGAAATGGTGGAGCTCCCCCAGGCTGTACCCACTGAAGTGGTTAATCTAGATTCCTCTGATCCGGATGAGGGGAGTGTAAAGAAAGAAACAAGTTTTTCTCATGTCTCCAAGATGTCTGATTTGGAGAAGACTGAAGGCCAGAAGCTTGCCTGCAATGAAGTTACCTCCACGAGTGAAATTGAGATCAAGGGTTCAGTCAAGATATGTGAAAGGTAGTTTTTGTGTATTGGAAATTTTCTGGTATAGTGTATTTCAAAAACCAGAATTCGTCCAGCTTAGTGCCTGTTATTTTACATGAGATGGAATTTTAATTACATGTGTAATTAAAATGTATACTTAATTAATTAAGTGATGTCCAATGTTAAGTTCAATATATTTTTTTAAATAGTATCTACATTGTTTTGCAGTGTACAGAAGGCAACTCTTACCAGCAAGGAGCCCAAGTCATCATCTGGTATGTAGTTCATGTCTATAGGTGGAGTCTGACCTAACACGTGAAAGTAATTGTGTTGACAGTGCATTCAACATGAATAACTTGAAGAACGGTTTGATTTTTAGTTTTAGGCAGTGTGTTTGTGAAGAACTGTTGAAATTCGTTTGTAGTGCTCCTCTAATCATTTTCGTACAGAGGCAATTATTGACGAGATTGGCAAAATTTAAGTTTTTGAACCGTAACACTTAATTCAGCTACAAATATGCTTGTCTTCAGTTGTTTAGATTCTCAGAGCTCTACTTTGGTCTTTCTCATGCAGGCTCAAAAAGGTCCCTCTCACATATCCCAAATTAGAATGTTAGCACGTTGAACAACCAAAATAGTTCTCCAACACCCAAAATTACTTTTTAAGGGCAGTGTATTCTTAGAACCTGGTACATTCCTCAGTACTCCTGCCCTACTTCCCAAGAGAAGCCACAGTGATAACAGCCCATGTCGAATGGGGTTTTTGACCTCTTATGAGGAGTTTAAGTGTATATTGGAAAGTTTGTTGCCGTGAATGAGAATGTGTATATGCAGTGGCACCTCGGTTTTTGTCGTTAACTCGTTCCAGAAGACTTGCCCAGTACCAAAATCAGCAAGCAAAGTACTGAGAATATTTTTCCCATAAGGATTTGCACAGATGCCATTAGTTCTGTCTGAGGTAGGGAAGATTAGACAAAGGGTACAGCATACCTGTTGGCCGTTTGCTTACATGGGGCAAGCAGGCTTGGCCACATATTTACAGTGTGTATTTTTTAGTGGATGCATCGTCAGACCCAGGTGATGAGGACATGCCCACTGAGGGCTCTTTTGAGGGACATCAGGAGGCGGTGAACAGCATGCAGATCCACAACGGTTTACTCTTTACTTGCTCTGGTGACCGTACTGTACGGGCTTTCAGTCTGAAGGTGAGCCCAAAACAATCACGTAAGAGCAGCTTAAAATCATTCTCCTGTTTTGTGTTGGTACAACACAACAATTTCATTTCACAAGATGACTTGCCCCAAACATGGAGAGGCCTTGCAAGTGACCATAGCATGTTTTTTTTATGTAAACTGTGACTTTGGGTTTGGGGTGAGATGTGGGACCCAGTCTAAGAGTTTGTCAGAGGTAGTAGACCTTCTAGGCTTGTTGCTCAGGTGTGTCATCCCAAGTTATCCCATCTCTCTCACAGACTCGTAAGTGTGTGGCTGTGTTTGAGGGGCACAGCAGTAAAGTCAACTGCTTGGTGGTATCATCAGGACCTGACTTGCCACAACGATTGTACTCTGGATCCAGTGATCAGACTATCCGCTGCTATAACATTAAGGTGTGTTTCTCTATTTCACTTCATATGACTCTTGGGCTGTATGGTGTTGACTGTCCTCAGCATCATTCTGCCATGTTAGTAACAGAATTGGGAGGAGTTTTACACTATTATTTGTTTAGATGATTTTAAAGTGGATAATAAACTGCTTTAACTTTCAAAAATGTATATATGCTTTTGTGTTTCTGGCAGACCCGGGAGTGTGTGCAGCAGCTCAGTCTCCCTGACCGAGTGCTCTGCATCCATAACCGGTGGAAAGTTCTCTTTGCAGGTCTGGGCAATGGCTCTGTTGTCACTTTCAGTCTCAAGGTAATCATGATCAATCAAGACTTTATTAAAGAGATATTCACAAACTATACACAGGAAATTGGTTTATTTTCTGTACTACGCATTTCACAATTTTTTGATTTTGTGTAAAAGGTAGCAGAGGAAACCAAGCTAAACCAACAGCATTATTTATAATCTGGGACACATTTATAACAAAGATCTTGGGGTTGGTTTTTTTTGTTTGTTTATTTTGCTTTTCAAGGGCCAAAATAATCTTTGAGAAGTCACCGTTTCAGTTGACTGGGATGATTTACTCGATAGGTGTATAGTTTCCAATGCCACTAAAAAAGTATTACTAATACAGTCGATTCCGGTTAATAGGACCACCGGTTAATGGAACCAGCTGCTTATTCGGACCAAATCCTAAAGTACAGAAACAAATCCTATTTAATATGTGTAATGTTATTTGCTTATTTGGACAAAAATTCCACTTAATCGGACCAAAGAACGTGTACAGTATGTAAAGAAACTTTTCGTCTCTGGCATTATTACCCGAACACTCCAGAGTTCTCCCCAGCCCTCTACTGCCACCTACAGGTTTTGCCTAACATTTACTACAAAAAAACAAGCCACAAGTTGCCACTTAGCCATCGCAAAAGCGCGTCAGATCACACTGGATAAGTTTTTGAAACGTTGACAGGAATTTAGTAAGAACTTTGTTTTTTACAGTATTGTGCTTCACATGCTGAGTATCTATACATTGTGTTGTAGATCGTTTCGAAAAACCAGTTTGCAAATTTATTTTTCAATGAACAAAGTTCATAAGCAACAGTAGTTCTTGTTTGTGCGTTCGCTATACGTGTAAATCGTACAATAAAGGTTTAATAAACATTTAATATGTTGCATAAACATTTAATATGTTACATAGCACGTCCCGTCTTGTAACAAAGGGCATGTTTGTTTAATCGGACGAGCCGGTTATTAGGATCAAAACCATCGCGTCCCGATGTGGTCCGATTAACAAGAATCGACTGTATTTGTAAAATGCCCAAGTACTTTATTATTAGTTTGTCATTTGTAACTTATAAGTAGTTTGTAACTGATAGCAGTCCTATAATCCTAACCAAAGAGCAGTTGAGGGTTATGGGCTTTGTTCAACCACCCAGCAGGGGCAGCTTGGCAGAGGTGGGATTTGAACTCTCCAGAGAGGGAAAGCAGCAAGCGCGAGAAACAGAGGAATGTGTTTTCAGAGCCAGTGCCAGGACTGGCATTTCAGCCGTGCATTCCACTCTATTCGATGCAGACATGTTTGGATTTCGGCACATTTAGACCCTAACATAAGATATTGTGTGATATGACACAGCGCAGCACAAAGGCACTTTGTCTTTATTATTATTACAAAGGGTTGTGTTAAACTGATGTTATTTGAGGAATTCTGTGAACATGGGTTTACACTACAAAAGGGAGACATTGAAGAGCTTGTGCATATCTCATTAATGAAGTTTGTCATGTTTGCGGTTGAAATTTACACTCAATGGTCACTCTATTAGGTACACCCTGTTCAGCTGTTTTAATCCAAATATTTCATCAGCATTCAATCGCATGACAGGAACTCAATGCCTGTATGTATGTAGACATGGTCAAAACGAGCTGCTGAAGTTCAGACCAAGGTTTAGAAATGTGACTTAGAATGTGTCTAGCTGGTAGACAAGCTAGAGTAGGTATTTCAGAAACTGCTGATCTACTGGGATTTTACAGAGAATGATCTGAGAGAGAAAATATCCAGTAAGCAGCAGTTCTCTGGGTGAAAATGCCTTGAGGATCCCAGAGTAGTCAGGAGAACGGCCAGACTGGTTTGAGCTGACGGAAAGGCAACAGTAATTCAAATAACCACTCATTACAACGAGGTACGCCGAAGAGCGTCTGAATACACAAAGCATCGAACCTTGAAGCAGACGGGCAATAGCTGCAGAAGAAAGTTTCAGGTGCTACTCCTGATAGCTAAGAACAGAATTGATTCCACAACCAAAACTGGACAATAGAGGACTGGAAAAACGTCGCCTGGTCTGTTGAGTCTCCACATTTGGATGGGTCTGAATTTGGTGCAAAACAACATGAAACATGGATCCATCCTGTCAAATATCAACGGCTGGTGTTGTAATGGTGTTCATGTGGGGGGTTTTCCCTGGTACACTTTGTGCCTCTTAATACTAACTAAGCGTTGTTTAAACATCACAGCTTGTCTGAGTATTGTTGCTGACCGTGTGCATCCCTTTATGATCACAGTGTACCATCTTCTGACGGCTACTTGCAACAGGATAACCACCATGTCACAAAGTTGAAATCGTCTTAAACTGGTTTCTTGGCCTGTGAATGTATTTCTGTAAAATATATATTCACATGCACACTAAAAATTTGATCTTTATCCAATATCTGATTCATTGAGCCTTTATGTAAACAGCATATTGTGATATCTTACATCAGAGCACTCACCCATATTTTAGCCAAGTAATCAAGGTTTCAGCACATGCCTTGCTGTTATCAGATCTCATTTGGAATTTTTCCCTGTTCACACATGGAAACAGGCCAGCAAAGGGAAAGGCTTTTCCACATTCCAGAATGTTACGCTGTTATATTAAATGGGATGGAACGTCATTTAAAACAGCTTAGCTGATGTTTAAATTTGACGCACTACTAAATACAGTAGTATGCAATTATGGATGCGGTCCTTAACCATCATCAGGGCAACAGTCAGCAACTTTGGGTTAAATGTACCTGACCTGTTTCTTCTCGTGTGTTTCAGGGAGCCAGCACAAAGATGGCAGCCTGTGCCAGGCTCCAAGGCAGCCATGTTGGTGAAGGTTAGCAGCAACGGAAGGAATCAGCACCCTTCTGGTAGCGCCCGCCCCCTTTTCCACCGGAGCCCACCCAACAGCAGCAACCCCTCTCCTGTTTCCACGCACAGCAGGACCGGCTCCATTGGCACGATGGCCGTCGTTGGCGATCCCAAGCAAGCCTTTCACCTTCTGAAAAAGGCTGACAATGGCAGCTTCAGTCTGGTGATGCCAGGCTCTGGTGCCCCCTCATGTCCAAACCTTCTCCGTCCATCTTCCCCGAAGTATGCGGCAACACCCCCTGCACCGATCTACGATGAGCCCCCTGCTACTGATTCGCCTATTTATGATGAGCCGCCACTGGAGATGGAGGTGGAAGGTGGTGACCTGTTGAACCGAGACGTCTATACGTTGCCGCACAGCATGACACGAGTAACGGCACCCCTAAAACTCCTTCAGTTCCCCCATGGCAAGCACAAGCGCAACCCCTCGACTGGAGAGTACAGCGCTGCTGGGCGCGAATGCATCAAGCACATGGTGAATGTGGAGCTTCAGCCAGGAGACGGCCAAAAAGAGGAGGCTCCTACAGAAAAGAAGCAACCGTGGCACAGCCGACAGAGCAGTCTTGCATCTCAGGAGTATCCAGCACCACCCGCCGTTAGCTACCAGGACTCAGGTTACTCGACAGGGCCCTCTCCCAGTCTGCGCAGGAAGAACCGCAGGCGGGCAGTGCCAGGGCAGGGCCCAGGCAGCGGGGGTGAGCTCAATGACAAGCTTATGGCAGAGATGAAAGTGGCACTGATGGGCTCCGAAGGTTCTCTGAGAAGTGCAACGCTACCTGGCACAAAGTCGGGCCTAGGAGACGATGCGATGGGCAGCGAACATTCACTGTACGGCAGACACAGAGATACAAACCTGATCCAACCCGAGGGTTTGGCAGGAAGACAGAAGAGGACGTATGAAAAAGTGGACTCACTGGAAAAGGGCTGCATTTCTCAAACCAGTCTGTCCTCTCCGGAATCACCTCCACCTCCCTCGCAGGTAAGCTAGCAATTAAGTGTTAAACTAGGTATTTGTTATAATCGTGGGAACCATGTATCACCTGGTGGATGGAAACGTTGCATTTTTTGGATCACTTATTTTTCTGGCTTACAAAATTTGCAGCTTTCATTTGAAACACCAAAAGGGCCAAACGTTTTCCTTTGGTTAATTATGTTCCCGTTAGGGTTAGGTGCATTTGTAGCGTTAATAAGCGACAGTAATCATTATATTAGTGAAGAGTCCCCATAAAAATACCCTCACTGGCCACTTTATGTTGTTAGTACCTAGGCCCAAGTGGACCCCTTTGTACTTTCAAAACTACCTTAATTCTCCAACACATGTAGACTGTGGTGTATAATCAGTGCTTAGTTAGTTTTAAGGGGCCCAAAGTGTGCCAAGATATAATCCCCTATACCAGTACACCACCAGCAGCAGCTGGTACAATGGATCCATGTTGTTTAGGCCATTCTGATCTAACCATCCATGTCCAAGCAGAAATCAAGATCCATCAGCCCAGGCAACCTTTTTCTCATCACCTACTGTCCGATTTTGGTGAGCCTGTGCAAACTATAGGCTCAGTTTGCTATTCGTAACTAACTGGAGTGACCCGCATTGTGGTGTTCTGTGTCTGTAGCCCGTCTGCTTCAAGACTAGGCATGCTGTGCTTTCAGAGATGCACTTCTGCATACCTTGGCTGTAACAAGGGGTTATTTGAATTTCTCTTTCCTTTTGTCAGCTCTCTGGAAGTGCTGTAAGAGGTGTATGTGAACATTCCAGTACAGCAGCAGTTTCTGAAATATTCAGACCAGCCTGTCCTAGTATTTTACAAACAGGTTTATACAGCACCAACAACCATGCCACGTCCCATCTTTTCTTGACCATGTCTACATGCTTACTTATTTTAAGTTACTGCCATGTCATTGGCTGATTAGATATATGCAGTAGCACATTCTGAGCACATTATTTTTGCATATTATTGCCTATTCTCTCACCATTTTTTTTTTGCTTTTTCTGGGAATGATTTCAGCAGGACTTTCTAGCCTTCATAGCCCCCATCTGTCCATTGTCTGCTGTCTGTCTGTCAGTCTATTGTTTGTGCGCCTGTCAGTCTGTGTATGTGTGTCTCTGTGTCTGTGTCCTCCTCTCTTACTGCATTTCTTGCTGGCTTATGTTCCAAGTCTTTCACAGTCAGTGTGTCGGAATGGAAAAGTAAAACAACAGTCTACATCCGGTCGCCGTGGAAACAATACAGTAGTATGCTACGAATGGATTCCCATCTCAGGGGGTATAAGTGTTCCATTGCAGGGATGTGTGTGTCTGTGTGTGTGTGTGTGTGTGTGTGTGTGTGTGTGGATTGTTATGGTGACAGAATTGTCTTTTTGTCAGCAAACCTTGAATCAAATGGCAATGATTTCTCATGGAGCCAATAACAATTTTTTAATGTATTTTATCCCCTGGATGTGCCCTGGGCTGGACGCCAATTCATTGCAGGACCAGAAGGGGCCAATATGTACACATACACATGCATTGTGTGTGTTTAAGGGTGTTCTGTGCATTGTTGTTGCTGAGTTACCTTTGTTTAAGCAGTAGGATATATAGTACTGTGTAACTGTTGACCTTTCTACATTCCAAAGAAGCTTGATCAGGAATGTTTTTTGAAAGGGTACCAACCAATAAAATAAGATATGCTTAATGCTTTATGCTCACAAAGACTGGAATGAAGATCAGTGGAAAAGAGTATTATGGAGTGACAAATGTCATTGTCCAGTCGTCAACACTGTCTTAAATAGCGTTCTTACAGTGGCTGAAAAGGCTGTTTTAAGGTTTTTGCACTGTACTGTGTAAGGACAGAGGGCTAAAAGAATGAGAGGGAGATGACATTGTTTCATAATCAACCATTTTTACAGTTTACAGACTATTGTATTTACTGTATTTTTACAGTTATCAAAACACATGACCAAGGTGGTATGGAAACCTGAGCACAGACCGAATGCTAAGAATCACTGTTTTTGTCTGGAGCCATAGGAACAGAGCAGATGCCAGGAGTGATTTGAGCCAAGAGCTAGAGGGTCAGAGCCTTAAACTGACCCGTAACTGATTAGGCATGACGTGTTGAAACAGCGCTGGGTGAAAATGATGAAAAGCTGCCATGTGTGGTGTGTTTTATAAAAGGAGATCATGTTAGTGTAATGACCTGAGATTATTATTTCACCATCAGTGGGGTGAAGTAGAAAGTGAGGAGGCGAAGCGGTGACTGTAACATGACCAGAGTGTAGCTTCTTAGCTTTTATCTTTATTAGGGGATCTGCTGTCACTGCTGCATAATTTTAGACGCTCCATTAGCCAATAAACCAACCATATCGTTTTTTCTTTCTCTATCTTTTCTTTCTCTTTACCGTTCAACAAAGGTCGAAGCACATATCTGTGGGTAGGAAAATATTATCCCAGTGCTGAAGTTTTCCTTTTAGATAACCGCTGATGGCATGGCAAACTCATCAGCTGAGTGTAGTTTTTAATAAGTTCACATTATTGAACCAATATCACGTGGCATGAAATCTGTGCCCATTTAATGGTTCGTAAATGCAGGATAATCCAGCCGCTTGTGATGGGCCAGTAAAAGAAATACTGTTATTGCACCGTTAACAGACTAATGGTAAACTTCTAAGCCTCACTGATGAGGGGTTAGGGTTCTATTTAAAGTGCAGAGACCCTTTGATGGATTTTGCAGTTCTTTGAAAAATGGTTTTATTGGAAACTTTACCAGCAAATATAATAAGTCATGTTTTATAGTGGATTTTTATAGGAAAAGAATATTTTTACATTTTCTAAAGAAAGCCTTTACATTTGGTACTGTGGAATATTGTAGCGATTAGCACACAGTGGTTCAGACGTCACGGTTCAGTACAAGTTCGGGACAACAGGGAAAAAAGCAACTAAAGTTCCAATAGCAAAAGGTTTCCTTTCAATTATTTGGCACAGACAGGCGTGCAAGTTACATTCTGTTCCCCCTATTATAAGTATATTAGTATAACCCAATGGTCCTCTCACAGCTCCAGAGATAAGATTCCAAACCTTTACCTCACTTACTCCTGTTTCCCCCCACATTTCAATGACCTGTTAGGTTAATGTGTCCTTTCTCCTGATGTGAATAGCCATTGATCCAATTTTAAAACAAACTTAACATCTGGTTCAGCCTGTAGTGTATTTAGACATAATGTAAACAGCGAATGTACACTGATTAAAAAAACGAAAGCGTTCAGCTGCAATAAATGCAGCTACAAAACACAAAAACACATCGGCTATGAAACACATCTCTCTCATGCTATAAAGTACAAAATAAGTACAATAATAAAAAATGTAATGTATGCATTATCACATTTTGGGGGAAGCTGCTAATAAAACTACAAGGATAAGCAGTTAAGAGTTTTGTTGTCTGTTTGTTGTTGGGTTTTTTTATAGGCCAGACGTTTTCTATTGCTTGCTTCTCGGATGTCCCTACTTAAAAATCTACTGAGGAGGGAGGGAAAAAAAAAAAAAATCTTTATTTTTAAGCACTTTTTAATTTCCCGAGGACTATGTGGAATCAATATAATGAAGGTGGAAGATATAAAAATATTTTTTTATTTAACAATAAAATTTATTTAACCTACAATTAAATGAAGGTGAATCAGGAAAAAAATAAAATGAACAGAAGAAAACGGTTGGCTCTCCATCAGAGGGCGGAAAAAGATCAAAAATAAAATGTAATTTTTTTTTTTTTATTCTTCAAATATGATCGTTGGCAGATCCGCGAAACAAGAATTCGAAAAAGTCTGGCCTTACTGTCGAACACCGTCCTCATCTGTACACCACGTTACTAGACTCCCCCAATTTTCCCACGTCCTAACTCATGCCTCCAGGTCTCTTCTAGCTGCTGTCTGTCATTTATGAGTCACATTATCTGTTATGTGCAATCTCTACTCGCACCGTGCACCTACTGCCACTGGGAAATACTTTTTAAAATGTATACATAAGAATTACGCTGCTAAGGTAATTCTTTTTAAATGTAAGCTTTGTGTTTATAGTTTTATACCTGCACTGAAAAGGCTTGCATTTCACTTTCCATTGTTTCTCTACAATGCCAATAAAGAATCTGAATCTGCACTCATCATAATGTGACTCCCTCAGTCAGACGCTGATCAGCTTGACCTAAGCATAGCATGTCATGTTGACTTCTTACTCATTCTTGTGAAATTTGGTCCTGCATTTCATTCATTAATCTTTACACATAGACTACCATATAACTTCATGCACCGAACCATGACGTCCATGCTGTGACGGTTCATGATGAATAAATGTACCATTAAACCCCTGGCATTAGAAGAATTAATGCCATAAATAGCCAAGGAGATAAGAATATGAATTATGGAACAGGGGGATGGTGGGAGTGGGAGGCCATATTGTTTGATGTCGTGATCCAATTTCTAGAATGGGAGACCTGATTTAGGAACAGTTCCCGTGTCTGAAGCTTGTTTCGTTTATGGAGGTAATCCAGTCAAAGATGCAAAACAGTCCGTCTTTCATTTTCATCTCTTGCTGTGTTGCTCGTACACACTGAAATGCACACTTAGATTTCTACAGCAGAAGTGATGTCCAACAGCTATGTGTCTTTTCAGTACTCTTGTCAGGCAGTTAGTCATAGGGGTGTAACGATACGCTGCGTACATAATTCGATTCTTGATACTGAGTTCATGATTACATTTTTTTTCTAATTTATTATTCTAAGTGTAAACCATGCGAAACAATGCACTTTGGATTCTTGAATAAACCAAAACTGGAATTAAAAGAAATGATATAAAACAGGTTAAAATTGCAAACAGAATTTTCTGTTGTAACTTTAGCACATCTTAAAATAACCAAGTGAAAACATTTGGTGTTTTTTTCCTGTAGAATACTAATTTAAAATAATGTCTACTTTTCTTGTCCTCAAAGGTAACCAAAAAGTATTTACATTTACATTTATGGCATTTAGCAGACGATCTCATTCAGAGCAACTTACAATTGATACAGTCTTACCATCCAAACAGTTGTGGCTTAAGGGTCTTGCTCAAGGACCCAACTGCAGCAGCTTGTTAGAGGTGGGATTTGAACCCCGGACTTTGTGGTCCAGAGTCCAGCACCAGCTGCAGTAGGTTGCTCTGTCAGTCTATTGGACACACATCATGACATTTGCATCATTATACTCCATTAACTAGGGACATTTTGAAAGTAATAAAATGAACTGTAGACGGGCCTTGTCCATCTTTCTGGTTCCTTAAATCTCGAGTATAATGCAACATAGAACTGTTTTACACAATTAAATTAGTGTTTATTGTTCCTGTATTTATTGTTTACTGTTCTGTATTGCACATGTTGCACATGTGCACTTTATGTTGTGAAGTTTACTGTTTTATGTAGAACTTATGGTCTTGGAGGAACGCTGTTTCGTTTCACTGTATACTGTACACCACTGTATATGGTTAAAATGACAATAAAACCACTTGAACACTTGAACTGAACTAAAGTTTTAGAACAAAGAAAATAAATGAGTGTCACATATTGTCCACAAACTTTGACTAACTAAACCTACTAACATTGATCTCTTTCTGCTTTACATTCAGACCCTCTGTATTTTTATTCTGTTAGACAGGAACACTGGAATCCAAAAGCCAGCCAGACCTCCACACCCAGCATGCAGAAGACACCGATGACGACTTAACAGGACATGGCACTACTTCTGTTTCATCTCTATCTGTCTCCCAGGTGCATAATTCCGTCCCTGGCCCAACCTATCAGTACCCGTACTCCACGTTATGCAAACCCTCCGTCGATGTGGATATTGAAGCTTGGGCTACCAAGAACCTGAACCAGCACACACGGGGTCTACTGCGTCGCCGGGTCTCCATCGCCACCATGCTGTCGTGGAGCAGCGCTTCCATCAGGAAGCCCATGCTAATTACGAGTGATCGAGCGGTCAAAAAAGAAGCTTGTGACATGTTTAAACTTGTGCAAGTATACATGGGTGACCGGGCAGCGCGCCTCGACCAACGCCACGTCGCCCTGCTTGTAGTGACCAAGTGCTGGAGCATGCAGGGCCTGAGGGACGAGCTATATGTCCAGCTGATCAGACAGACCACAGACAACCTAAACCTGTGCAGCATGCAAGCTGGCTGGGAGCTCATGGCAATCAGCTTAGCCTTCTTCTCACCATCACCCAAGTTCAGACGTTACCTCGAGGGTTACATCCAGAGACACCTGGAGCACAGCAACGACAAGAAGAGTAAGTAGGCAAAAAGTGTGAGGCGACACAACTATGTGTGGTGAAATGGTGAAAATACGTGATAACAGTGACTAACTATACTTTAATGCATCAGAGATGTAACTAGATATTCAAAAGAATAATAAAATAATTATGTAATTGTACTGTTACAACCCGGTCTTGGACCTGATACTTTTTTGAGAGAAACCAAAATAGATAGACAGTATTAGAACAACAAGGAGCGTTTTCAGTAAAAGGCTCCTGCAGCACTGCTGTAATAAAGACAGATACAGAAAATCATTCTTACCCACTGCAATAACTCTATATAATAAATCACCAATATCTCGATAGTGGGTTTCAAACACCCATGAATGTAAATACACACACAACAGCATATACATCCAAAGACTGCAGATATATTTTTGGTACTGTACAAACATATTTGCGTATTTTATCATCATCTTCCTTTTTTGTATTTACGTTTGTGTTTTTGTTATTAAGTGCATAGCTGCTTTAACATTGAAATTTCCCCTCTGGGATGAGTAAAGTACTCTGTATGCCTGTCTGTCTGTCTGTCTGTCTGTCTGTCTGTCTGTCTGCTTGTCTATCCATCCATCCGTCCATCTATCTATCTGTCTAAGAATATCAGAGAGATGAAACACAGACACTCAACAAGTGAAGGCTAGTCAGTTTATATACCGGTAGATATAGGTGAGACAGAATATACAGGTAGTGAGGGGACAAACAAACGAGTACTATTTACAATAGGATAGACACATACACTGTGCCATTTACAGCTTGTTATAAGTATCAGAAAGTCATAAACACAAACACGAGTAACTTCCACAAAAAACTCTAGTTAGAGCAACCTGTAGTCCAAACATGAGCTAACGAGCAACCCAGCACAGGTGGGCA
This sequence comes from Parotocinclus spilosoma, assembly GCA_033117975.1. Lineage (NCBI taxonomy): Eukaryota > Metazoa > Chordata > Actinopteri > Siluriformes > Loricariidae > Parotocinclus > Parotocinclus spilosoma. Next base: position 5,633,548 of record JAVSBV010000147.1, on the reverse strand, counting down.
GTGAATACTTTTTTGTTTTAAGAAACCCTCACACTTATATATTGAAAGTTTTGATTTTGGTACTAAAATCATAGTGGCTAAGTGCCAGCTTAAACAGGATACAAAGCTGAAGAATGATAGAAAAACAAATCAATGCGTTGCTAAAGGGTCATAGTTCACAGACCATGGAACAAAGCATGATATGTTTTTGAGGTGGATTGTTGTAGGTGTGGAAGTGTTTTTATGTTGTTTTTGCAGACCAGTGCATGAACTCAAATGGATTTTTCCGATTATTTTTTGTTTGTCAGTATTACAGAGGATTATGGAACAACAGGACATAAAGAACAAGAAGAACTCGAAGTCCAGGAAGAAGAGGAAACAGAACAATGAAGAAGAGGAAGAACAGGGTATGGTTAAAGCATGGCACACACACACACACACACACACACACACACACACACACACACACACACACATACATATAATTAGATTCCTGCTCACTGTGGAACATGTAGCTTCCATCTCGATGTTCCGTTAATAAATCCCCCACAACAGATGTTTAATCTGAGACCTAAAAGTGTTTATAAAAATACTGATTTGATCCCGCTGTCTTTTTTTGGAGGCTGCCTGTATGTCTTTGTCTCAGCTTATCTTCATTACTAAAGCTCTGACATTGGCCTGAGTGAAAATGATACTCCAAAACAAATACAAAAAATATATACAGTCGATTCCGGTTAATGGGACCACATCGGGATGCGATCGTTTTGGTCCTAATAACCAGCTGGTCCGATTAAACGAACATGCCCTATGTTACAAGACGGGACGTGCTATGTAACATATTAAA